>JAECUM010039867.1:0-67133 GCA_016617855.1 Megalonaias nervosa | reverse complement strand
TATTTTATTATATTAGGTCCAAAACCACATTTTGTTAAAGTTTTAAAAATGAAGTCATGCTCTATTCGATCGAAAGCTTTTTCTTGATCGAATAGAAACATGACTCCCTTTTCGTTTTTGGTTTTTAGAAGATCTATTATTGCATTTATTGAGATTAGATTGTCTGTTATATTCCTTCCCATCCCCCCGCAACTTTGGTTTATATTAATTATTTTATTTAAACATTTCCTAATCCTATTTGTTATTATCTTACTAAAAATGTTATAATCAGTATTAAGTAATGTAATAGGCCTCCAATTTTTTATGTTATCTCTTTCCCCCTTTCCTTTATAAATTAAGGTAATGATTCCCTCTCTAAAACTTTTTGGCATTTCACCCTTAAGAAGTATATTATTATATAGAAGTTCTAGAAGATCAACTAGTCCGTTTTTAAATTTTAAATAGAAATCATTAGTAATTCCATCCGATCCAGGTGACTTTCCTTTTTTAATACTTTAAATTGCATTTAAGATTTCATTTGATGTTATAAATTTTTCACAATTGGTGTTATCACTTACGGATATTTTCTTGTAATTAGTTTTTTCTAAATAATTATCTATAATAGTAGGACTAATGTTTTGTGTTCCATATACTTTAGTATAGTATTCTGATATTTTTTCTAATATGATCTTTTTATTTTTATATACTATATTATTGAAGCACATAGAATCGATTTTTTTACTTTCTCCTTTCTTTATTTCTAGCCTTTTGTACAGGCCCCTTCCTTTTTTATACAGCTTATCAAATTTCCCCCCTCTTATTTTAATTCCCTGAGTTATTTCTTTTTCAACACTATTCCATTGATTAATAATTTCATTTGCTGAGTTATTCAAAGAGTTTGGATTAGTTTGTAGTTCTATATATTGTTCTTTTATCCATTTATTATGCATTTGTTTAATTTTGCTATAGTATTTGCTTATTCGTGTTACTTCTTTTTTTAAGCTTTCCCATATTATCATTATATCTCCACTGGTTTCTTTAGCTTTTTCCAGGTAGCTTTGCACGGACTGCACATATTGCTTGTCAGCGAGATGAGCGTTGTTTAATTTCCACCGTGCGTGCCCCCATTTACACTTATTGTTAATTATAAGACTGAAGACCGATAACAATACCATCGAACAAACACAAATAGAAGATGACGAAGGACGTATATGTAATATTAATATACCTGTACCAACCAATCGTATTTCACATTGCAATCACGTGGCGAATGAGCATAGCTAATAACTGCCCTGATTTACTGCACCGCCATTACTTTTTGTCTTGGGTTTTATTACGCTTGTAAATCGAATCTTTCATTAACCTGTGTTCATCTCTCGATTCTCACTGGAACAGGACGAATGAAATCAAACACAAGCAAGTCACATCAAATAATTGCCTGTATCATATCAATTCTTCAGGACATCAGGACAAAATATATAGCTGCAATTTTGTAAGTGTAAGCGAGAATAACGATTCTTTCATGGGTAGTTGACGGAAAGATTGGTCCTGACGGAACTGAATTTTAAGCCACTGCTGAAACAGATTTTCAAACCATGGGAAATCAATCAACATGTTCATGATGTCTGCCAGGTAAGTTATATCCAGGTTATTTATTCATTTATTTATTTATTTATTTATTTATTATTATTATTATTATTATTATTATTATCAATTTTTTGTGATATGTTGTGACAGGTAATGTCTGTCCGTTCGTCCTTCCGTTAGTTATTTTGCCCGTCTGTTGCTGTACCGATAACGGTTTACAATCTTTAAATGCTTTATTTATGGTTGTACGGATTTAGTAATTCATGAACTTTAAATACGTGTCATATTATTTGTCATTAAGATATTAATATGCGTGAGCATTCATGGTGATTCAATAAGATTTTGATGACGTCTGTAGGTTATAAGTAAATTAATAACGTAAGTGTCTAGTATAAAAGAAATAATAAAAGTAAAACACACAGAAGCAATCCGTCCATACTTACATATCATGTGATTACTAAATTATTCTCCTCTCACAATTCCCGCAACAAACACCAGCATCCATTTTTTTGGCAAGAATGAGAAATATGTATATCAACATTTGTCATATTGCAAAGTAGAGTTACATAGGATCTCTTCTTATCTGATATTTTACGCCAGAAGTAATCCATATGGAGTTTACGTGTTTAAAAATATTGTCATACATATTCAATGGTTTTACTGGGAATATATCTTGCATTATTGTTTCCGAACCGTTTCTATATGAACAGGTAATAAAAATCGAAAGTAAAACAAGCTGTTTCTTGTAAACCACAGTCCTTGAGGTGTAAAATAAAATAAAAACTTTAATTTGTACCAAATAACTTCACATAATATCCCCCACGAAGTGAGAGTTTGGAGCTATTAGAAAAGCCAATACATGGAGCAAAGAATGTCTTTTTTTAAAAAAATAAAAATAAACAAAAACATTTTGATAAATGTTTGATATAATAAAGACACAATACAAATCGCAGTAAAGACAAACAATTGCTCCTTATCCTAATATGTGTTCTTCTTCAGCCTTTTTAATTTTTTAATTTGATTTAAATGTTCTCGAAAATCAAGACACGTAAAAAATTAACTGTGTAAAAATGCTGGCCAGTTATTCCTATCGTACGTTTATGGATCATTTTTTTTTTTTTGTTGTTGTTTTTGTATCCACGACAAGTTGATAAGACGGCTGATGTTAACGTATAAATAATAGAGTAACGTTGTATTTTGTAATATTGTAAGCAACTCTATTAACCATACACCAGAGTAACTAATGGCTTTCCATCGTGTATTCCCAAGTTTTATTTAGCTATTTCAACTCAACTTCCACACCCTTCCACTCCCTTGTATTAATCCACATCCTTAGACAGTGACCTACCATACGTATATGATGTAACTTTTTGCTTTATCTACAGCCATAAAGTTTGATCGGTAAATATTTGAAAATTCATCATGATTTAAGTCTAACAGTTGACACTTTCCCTGGGATCACATCATCGGGAGTCAAGAATGACTTCTCTTTTACAGATGCATACCATAAATAGAAAGTTTCGTGAATTTGAACGCAGTAATTTAGTGGGAATGTGCTAAGGGAGAGGCGGATGGAGGGACGTATAGTGTATCTCAATATCCCTCGATAAAGCTTAACGATAATGACCGAATTTTTCCAGAGTTATTTTGTTATTGCACGCTTTATTTTAACGGTTTAAGAGACCATGCAAACTTGTAGAATGACGTTGATAAGCTATCTGCTTTGTATTGTTTCATTATTATTATTATTATTATTATTATTATCAATTTATTTTACGTTAGAATAGTTCACTTGTGAGAGTTATATATGGTGTCCTTAAGACAGTAGGATCGGTGTGCTAAGTAAATGATTTGTGTGATAGGTTTCTATATAATTCTTGTTTCTTGTATTCATTGCCGGATAAATGGTGAAATATATATAATGACAATTGCCAACTGTGGGATTCCGGTTAATATCCACATATGATATTTTTCTATATGTAACATATATAATAACAAGCATGACTTCATAGATGACAGTATGCTGTTATGTAAGGCAAAAGTGTCCTGACTGAGAATTCCAAATAAATGATACGTGTGTGTGCGCGCGTGTGAATGCGATAAAATAAGTTATTTAATATTATGTTTGAATTTTGAAAATGTTTTTGCTAACGATGTTAGCAATATCTATTCTCACCAACTCGAATGCTATTTCTCCTGGGGGAAGTCGATTTATGTTTTCAAATTTTTAGAGTGTGTGATTTAGGTTTAACGTAGCTTTAACAATATCAGTCAAATCGCTACGATGTCTGCAGTGTTGCAGTTTATAGTGATGTCTACCAATGGAGCATCATGCCGCAGACATCAAGCATCATGTCCCCACAGTCACCCAGACGAACAGTCCTAACATTAACCTATTAATGCTGCGCGCCAAACCAGATAGCTGCAAGTACCTTTTTTATAAGTCTTTGGTATGATTCGGCAGGGGATCGAACCCACGACCACCAGCATCCGAGGTGGAAGCTCTAACCACGTAGGCCACCGGAGCGGTCAATGTTTTCAGAAATAGCCATTCAATGTAAATATGTTTTGTATAAGTAAATAATATGTATTTTGCGTCACCACAATGGTATCTTTTTTCCGTCACTACACCTTTCAGCTGTTTAGTCAAATAAAATTGTATTCTTTGTCATGCGACAAATAGTAACATTAAAATTTAGAACTGTCCATGATTTTAAATACAAATTGATTATTTCAACTATTGACCAGGCGGTATCGATTTATTATAGCTAAACATTTACCATTCATTATTCCCCATATTATCTCAATTAATTATCTGCCTCGAGTCAATACAGTAAACAAAATATCAGGTATTATATAATATAGAGGGGATTTTCATTCCTCTGAATACGAACCTTCTTAATATCTGTCTGCTTGATAATTGTTTCAGTCGGTTTTACGTCCCTACTATGATATCAGAACCATGAATTTTCTTTTGGCCTGAGTCGTTTGTACATTGTTTCCTAATCCGTTGTAGAGCCTCTTTATAAGCACATGCAGATAGCCTATGTAAACTTTTGATGCCATCGTATAGTTTGCTGTATCCGTTTTCTGTAATTAGTGAACTACGGCGTTCTTTGTCGGCAACTTTAATCAAAACCTCTATAATATCATGCAATGAGGGTTTTTTGGGCCTGTTAGTCGTATGTGTGTTGATAAAATAAATGTTTACATACTTGAAATGGCATTTGATATTATTATTTATTTGTTCAGGATGTTTCCCGTATACCCTATAACTTTCAAATATGTAAAATTATATATATGTGTGGTGGGCGACATAGCTCAGTCAGATGAAGTACATTGTATTATACACAGCATTTTAATTTATGTGCGGAACAAATGAATGCACATATACGGCTTATGTCCTCAGTATAGTTCACCATAGCTGATATCATTGTGTGCTCATTTTCGTTTTCTCCGTTAACTTTACAATGTCAGAATGGTGCAGTAGTTATAGGTTACTGCATTTGTATGGGAAAATATGAGCGAGTTTTTCGGATGGCTATACTGCACGACCTTGGGAGTGCAGTGTATCCATCCGACAAAACGAGTTCATATTTTCCCATACAAATGCAGTAACCTTTTTATTATATGATCATTTTCTTATTCTACCCAAGGCTTAGATATATAAACAAAAATACACTACAAGAAATAAAGTAACTGAATGTATGCCGTATTCCAAACTAAATACACAAGCATAGCTGCATCATTACACAACAACATTATTAATGTGCACGTAAATCCGCCCAGAAAATTTGAAGTTGGTCGCGCTCTAGACGTGAGTTTCGAAAGAAAATGGCGTTTGGTCTACTTAAAATTGAAATTTGGAATAATATTGTGAATGAATGCGCATTGCAACTACTTTTCCATTTTATCTGGAATGAATACGTTTTGGTATTTTTGTCGATTCGACGCAATTTCGTGATTATGGTCTGGATTTATCTACATGAATTAACTTACATCGGATTCCAGCAGCGTCTGCCTATTTAATCGTATTGAAGTGTTTACATCGGCGTGCGTGTTTCTGTTCTGTCATTGAATGATTCAGATCATAATGTGGGAAAATTATGAAGTCTTTAAATTGCAATTATCGAAAAGACGCTGTGGAATTTAATGTTTATTTCATTTTTAGTGCAGTAAGGAGGATGTAACTGCACCTGGAATATACTCGAAATTACGGTACAATTTCGAAATGTGTAATCAACCTTGAGAACCCATGATACGGCTCATGTAATTCGGATTTTCAGAACTACGAAAGTATATTTTGAGGAAATTCAGGATGTAAAATTGTAAGTATATTTTTGCCATTTTTATTACCAGCTAAAGAAGATAGTTTGTCTTATAACTTGCATGTTATTGTAAGGACCCTGTCTGGCGTCTATAGCTAGCCTAAATCTGAAACATTGTATCAAAAAAGTTAACGCGGAATGTGCCAAAGCTACTGATATGTGGCAGTCCATGAAATATCTGCTTTAGTTCATTAAGAAAAAATTGTTTGTTTACAATAGAAAGTAGTTCCTTTATTCGCGTGCATTCAGTATGAATTCGGCACGGAGGTGCAATATCGGGAAATACTGACCGATTCTGACAATGTAAAGTTAACGGAGAAAAAAATGAGCATATAATAATTTTTCGTACTGAACGGCTTCATACTGCGCGCCTCGTGTGTCTAAAAATAGTATCGTGTATTAGGAACTATTTTGTAAACAAACCATGTACGGTCATGTAGTAGAGACTTTAGCTTTTGGTTTATTAGATTTGTTTGTGAATGAACTAAACAAACTGTTTCGTCCATTTGAAAATAGAGATAATAAAGTTAACGATGTGGACGAATTTGATGAGTCACAAATGAAACTTAAAAAAAACCGAATAATATTAGCAATGTCCACAACAAACATGAAAGACGCAGTATTGAAAACACTATTCTGATCATTTAAACAGTTATTTAGGACAAATGTTCGTAACATTTTGCAAATAGGATGGTTCAGACTATGACCAGTGCTCTCTAGGGTCTAAAAAGTAGTATGGTAAAGCATATTGAGGCATATTGGTTCATAACATTGAAAAGACGCAGAACTACCATATGTCAATCACAGAGAACATAGGCGCCATTTAATCTGCCAATGTTTACGCATGACAGTGATAATTCACCGTAAGTTTTCATTTTTCACAACCGAGCAATTGATAATTTCGACATGCGCGCTTATTAGTTATAAATATTTGGTTCTAAACCAAAAATAGCAGGCTAGAGGTGTTTTCTTTGCTATGCAAGACACAGATCTAAAAGAATAAAAACTGCGTCAAACACCTATTTCAATCAGTCCTATAGTGGTGTTTGATTGGTTGAATGCTAGTGATGATGCCATGTGGAAATTATCAATACTAGATTTAAAAGAGTGACATTATGACGAGTTATAAAGAAATTGAAGAGGTTTGTTTTAATATCTGGACTTGGTTCATAGGCTTACGTACAAGAGTCTTCCAAATTGATTTAAAACAAAACATAACAACAAAGTGTTCCACAGAACCGAGAGTCTCGCCTTCGTCCGTGCAATGAGATATAGCTAATTTTAGCGATGCTGTGTCCGTACAATGAAAGGTAGCTAACTGTACTAAAGGTTGTGCCCGTGCAATGAAATGTAGCTAACTGTACTATAGCGATGCTGTGTCCGTACAATGAAAGGTAGCTAACTGTACTAAAGGTTGTGCCCGTGCAATGAAATGTAGCTAACTGTACTATAGCGATGCTGTGTCCGTACAATGAAATGTAACTAACTTTATTATAGAGATGCTGAGGTGAACGAACGATAGTGATAGTGTCTGACGTAAACAATAACACAAAAAATTTACTCGCTTGCCATATATATATATATATATATATATATATATATATATATATATATATATATATATATATATATAATCGTCTGTACTATCTAGATGTCTTTAAACTAGTTTTTCTCCGTAATGTCTCTTTATTGTCTGATATCTCTAGTGAGTAGATGATGCTTGTGTACCTCTGACATGCGACGGCTCCTATAACTGCTCCCTAACTCCAAGACCAATATGATGGATTACATGTACAACGACCATTCATTTTCAGGATATATCGAATGGATCAATGTAGATGGTGTTGAAATCATCAGTGTGTGAAAACAAACTCGGTAACTGTAATTATATTTCGAGACGCACACGTGAACATTCATTGAGCTACAGACGAGCATATAATTCGCAAAACGAAATACATGTATAGCATCTGAGATATCAAAAACTTAGAACAAATTCTTTAACACAGTTTAAGGCCGCCGCCTGCAAAGACAACGCAGGTAAGGCGAACATCCGTTTTGCGGTATTACAAGAGTTAACAAATAGCTTAAAAGAAAAAGATTACATTAATTTCAACATTAACACAAAATGTAGCTGCGGTCATCTAACGTAAGCAATTAATTATTGCACGCCCCTGGTATACATTTAAAAGTGAAGAAGCCTCTTCATCCACTGCGTTTTTGTATCCCTCACCCCAACACACATACACATATAACAATTTGTTCATCGATTATGTCCTCAACAATTGATTAAGTGCCAAAGTTCCATAATCTGATTGTTACTCATAATTAACTATAAGTGATGTTTAACCTATCGGATTAAAATCTCGACTGTCCTTCACGCAGGGTAGTTAGCTGTTGTTTTTAGTTGCTTTTTTTTTTGTTTTTGTTTTTTGGGATTTTTTTTTGTTTTTAATCAGTCAGATGTTTAATATTCCTACATTTCTTATTCAAGGGTATTAACTTCCGCAAGGTTCTTCGACATGTATATGCAAAAGCCCATTTTTATTCTCGGTTTTAAAACAATAGTTTTCTTTTTACTGTGTCAGTCATTAAAGTCCAGGCTCTTATATTATATACCTTCTTACCGCTTCAAAGGATAGACATTGTCTATTTCTCCCACGTCTTTCGTTCCTTCTAAAATTTCAGTATTCAGCCACTAACGTCCTCTTCACATGGGTATTGCACCTGGACGCTTGCAAGTATTCATTTCAAAATGAGGAAAATGACAGAAATTGCAGTATTATAGGTCTTGATATTCTATCCGATACAGGTATGCACGCTTAGATGAGTAAATGCACAATTGTAAAGTCTCATCGAATTTGCGGTGCTGAATACTGACCTACAATTACAGCACAAGTGCAGATAGGATGTTGTATAGGTGAATAGAATTTTGTAACATGAAACTGTCTGAATAGGTGTTTGAGACTGTACATGGCTGCATGTGAAACGTCTGTGACCATAATTCAATAGCTACATTATTCAGAAAGGCATGTGTAGCTAAGAAACGGATGCAATGGTATTATACGATATTTGTTTTCAAAAAACGTGCACCCAGCTGTGAACTGGATAGGTTAGGGGCAGAACTGGGATGGGGTGAAGTGGCTGTTTGAGCCGGCTCGCGTCCCAAACCATCTGTAAAAATGAACGTGAAACAATCGGGGAACTTCCTTAGTAAGTTCACAGTTATATAGATAAACGTATGCCAGGAAAACGCTTAAAATGCAGAAGCTTCTGCCCCCTTCCACCGCACACCCAGGACCACACTAGGGGTATACATTTAATCCTCGTTTATACCCTCGCCAACCCCTAAATGATATGTATGGATTCGCCACTATATACCTAGATCTGCCATCACATGCTTTCTCCTGCAGATTAGGGTCCATGCTTTTCGCTTTATAAACGATTCAAATTCAATAACATAGATCTTGATCCGCCAGCTCAAGAAGGGGTAAGGGTTGGGTGACACAAGATTTGAAATTTACTCAACCTTGCACGCTGTGTACGAAATGTAATACTAGTCTACGATTTTTATGACAAGTTTCAGCCATAATTTCATACCGGCCTGATAAAATTTGATCGCTGTTGGTTATAATATTTAACGGCTTGCAAAAGAGACATTGCATGTGCCAAGTGTACTAAATACAAAAGTCGTGTCACTGATCACCATTTCATTGTATTTCAGAGTCAGCTAAGGGTTATGGGTAGAAGACAAACAGTTTTTAACTTTATAGTCACGCATGTGATTTGAAGTTGCATTGTGATATATCTTACAAATGATTGGAATTTATCAGAACATATCAACAGAGACTACCAGCCTGATTTTTGCTGAAGTCTCATCGATGATCATCCCGCCACATGCATCAATAAATTGATACAAATCGATAACTTAAATGTCTGAGACAGACAAGAGACCCAGATGGTAGTCGGTAAGACCGATTTTTCCACGCACACGTGAAACCTTAGTGATATACTCTTCAGAAAAGAATTTCCTTGCTCAGCACCCTTGCTGCAGTGTTCTAAATTCGCCAACTTCAGGTATTACACAATGTCTAGGATTGTTTTGATTTCACATAGAAAAGCGCAATCTTTATTGAAATAGTACACGTTTATATTAGAAGAATAAAAGATTGTTTTTGATACTATAAATTCCATCTTAACATGTCCTTAGACACGAACCTCACGAACACCGAATCGTCTATATAGGAATACTTTATCTTAATAAATAGCAGCGCGTTTTGGCTTGCAGTTAAGGACATCCATTTATGAAAACTTTTAAACAGCATTCCGCCTGTTATTCGTCTTTATAGCACACAGGCAAGCTACGTTACGCTCCACTACAGAAATTACATCGCTGACTGCAGTAACGTGACTTATAAAGACGATACAAGAGTATAGGTCGCTCCCCAGAATATTTTGTGCCACTAGTTGATCCCAATTTAAAACAAAGATAATACAAACACCTCAGCTTTTAGCGAAATGTACAATAAGCCTGGTCAGTTTAAAGATTTGAATGAATTGATGTGGTCTTGTTTTAGAAAAATGGGTTTTAAGTCAAAGCCGCTCAAATTTTCTTTCGTGGCACATAGGTGGTATCTCACACTTATTTTCATAGCTATACCCCAACGAATATTGAGATAAAGAAACAGTGCCAAGTGAGTAGTAGGTAAAAAGGAGTATATGAGCACTTTTCCATAAAAACACACGTATTTTTCGATTCTGAAACCAATTTTTAGGGCTTTTTCAATTTTCCCTATTTTGACTAATAGAGCTGTTGTTTTTCAATTCCGACAGTTAAGTAAAAATATTTTAATTTACTTTTTCTGTTTTGTGATAATTTTATTTTTACTGATGTAGAAAGTGTTATTTTGTCAATATAACGCTTAAGTTAAAAGTGCACTTTATATTTTACAAGCTTGATTTTGCTAATTTGAAAGCTCTATCAATTTTCATCATTACAAGTATTATTTTGTTAAATATCGCTTAAGCCATGAGCACTTGTTTTATTTTTTTGATGTTGTAGGAAGCCTTATTTTGTTAAAATAAAGCTTTGTGCTATGAGCACCTGATTTTTATTTTCCATATTTTGCAAGGCCGCTCAAGTCAGTCCGAAAGCTCTATCTGGTAACATACAAATTTCCATCCAAGCAAGTGTCATTTTGTTAAAATAATGTTTAAGTTAAAGGCGCACTTCTTACATTTTACAACCTAGTTTTATAATGTCCTAGCGCTATAGTATTTATACCATCGTTACAATATCTTTTATCATCAAAATTTGTTAGTCCCTGTTTGATAACTTTATCTGTCATTGCATTATGTTTATAATATCTGATTGTTGTCATTGTTGCGGTATGATTTGCATTATTTAACAAAACAGAAAGATAATCCGAATATTGTTCTTAACAACTGACTTTTTAACACCTTTTAACTTTTTTGATTCTTTCCTGACGCTGCAATTAACGAATACATTTTACTCCTTAATCCAACAAATTCTGTTACAATATTAAAGTTAAATTCATCTTTCATCAACCCTATTACTTTTCTGTTAGTCGGGTCATGAAATTGATTGTCTTTAGCGACATCAGATAGATCAAATTCTCCACGACGATCGAAAACATCTTTATAAACATCTTCAGCGAAAATTTCATAAACGAGCGAGTCGGTATCTGTAAACAATAAATTTGATTCTGGCCAGACTCGTTTGGTGAAATTATAATGAAAATCGTACATCAACCATTTTGAAACTTCTAAAACTGATGCTCCAACAAATATAGGTTTATCTAGCACTAAATTAGTTTTTCGTTTGAATATCATACTTAGACTTTCGTTTATTTTTATTTTATCAGCAAACTTTTCTGACTCAACTAATTTCTCATAACGTTTTGTTAAATTTACAGTTTCAATACCAACTCGATTTCTGATATTTTCCATTGTCTTTCCGAAAACTGAGTTGTTCATGAGCTTAAAAAAGTCTTTGTCGCAATCTGTGGTCGCCAGAGTTCTGCTGTTGTTATTAAACTTAATATAGTCTGCCATCCATTTCGATTGCTTTATTCGCAATATCCTATGACATTTTCGTACAGTTAAACCATGTTCGACAGCCTGTCTTAAATTTCGATAATGACAAATGTAGTTCTTTTTGTTTAATAAATTTGGTACTAGTTTTTCGACAGAACGTTATTTACCCCGCCGATTTCTAATTTGCTCGTTAGATAATAGAGAGTCCGGTATTATCATTTTTTTTCTGGCAGAAAAGGATAGTCATTGTGAAGATCATGCAACGAACTAGGATATTCTACATCTACTTCAACAAAGTATGAGTAACTCGCATCTGACAGATCTTTTTTCAAATTATTAATGTCCGCAAGGAAATCGCTCATAGCTACCCAAGTATCGCAACTATAAGGCATCGACTGAGACATCGCCCAACTATATAAACCATTTTTATCGAGATATAAATGACGATTTCTCATCTTTATCAGAATCTTTCATGTACTTGTTGTTAGCATGGGCAAAATTTCTTCGATATAACACTAATTCCGCCGCTGATACTATTTTCAATAAAATGATATTAATCTGCCCATCAGTAATAAGCTCGATTTCAGCTTTTGTTAACTTAAATAGAGCGTCCCAAGATAACCCTGGCGATGAAAAATACCAAGCCGGATCTAACTTGTACTTGTTCATGCTGGTGCGGCGAAAATTAATGAAAATATCGTCGAGCAAGAGCGTATCTTGAATCAAGTACAAATCTAAATAATCTCCTAGAGTTTGACAGTTAAATTTATTCTAAACATTAATCGCATGTTTATATTCGATGTCAGTTATGTTCTGATTATTTAATGCCGAATAAAATTGCTCAATGTTAGGTAAAGACGTTTCGTTAAGTGTTTTGAAATTATCTAAATATTCGTACGGGAAAATACCTTTTTCATTAAATCAACCTTATCGGCAAAATGATCAGTTAAAGATGGGAAATCTTTACTATTACCTGCAAGTGCATCTAACGAACTAGCCATAATTTGCATACTGTCGATGAAACGTAATGGTCCGATTGTCAATGACATAAATTTTTCTTTCTTGCTTGGAATTCCATTTATCTTTCGATTCTGACATAAATTAACAATATCAGGATGGCCAAGTGCATGAATAAAAAAATGGCTGTCGTATCCTCTGAAATTATGTGCAATACAAGGAATAAATCTCGTTGAGTTAATTTTAATTTACAATTTAAATGAGCCGGTCCGCGGTACTTTCCTATAATATAACAATGATCATGTACTTTTATGTCATTCTCAGATGTAAATAGCGATTCACAAATGTGACATAATGTTGCTGCGTCATATTTATTTTTTTTCTTTCTGACTTAATATTGTCATCGGTTTTATTTTTGACAATCTGTTATTTATTTTTTCTGCTTCTTCAAACAAATGTTTTATTAACCAAACAGCAGCATCTTCGTCGTTATCGTCAGCTCGTCGATATAATTTAATCGACGACCACAAATTTGGATCTATCGCACAAGTAACTTTATAAGCAACCGCCACAGCAGTATGTGTATGAGAATGTAGTGTCAAACGTGATCGTGCTGTACTAATTTCATTAATATCTGGCAGTTGGATCGATTTGAAGTCGTATGTGATCGTAAAAGGAATGACGAACTTCTTTTTGTGATTCTTAAACTTTAAGACTTTATCTTTAGCAAATGGCAGGGTTATTTTTTTATTATAAACACAATATTTTAAATGTGACTGAAGCGCTTCAGGATTATAAAAACCATGTAAACATTTATAAGATATATTTTTTAATTTTTCTGTTTGCTATATTGTTTTCCAGCTAGTCTGTTAAAGGTTTTGATCCAGCATTAATGTTAATGTTTCTTATAAGGCAACAAATTTATTGTTTTAGGACAAGCTGATGTTGATATCCGCAGCGGAAATAGTTTTAGGGAATCGTCCACACCCAACACATTTATTCCGCCGCAAAGTAAAGTTTTGTTATTTTGTTCTGTTCTATCAATTTGAGATACCGGAGTTGAAAAAGTTATTTCTGATAAATTTAATTTTTCAATATGTTGTTTACACTTATGAGTTTTATTTGGATTTCGATCAGCTGGGAATAGCGTGGCAAGTAAATGCCACATTATACATTTATCATCGTCACTAACAACATTTATACAGCATTGTGAGTCTTTGATGGCAGGCGGTAATTCAACAAACTTTCCAGCTCGAATAGGATTATTTATATGAGTATGTATTCGTAGCTGTAAATTATTAACGAAAATCCAGCCAGAACCAGATGCAGTATATTCATCAATAAGTTTTTGAATTTCTTGCATTATTTTTTCAGCAAGATTATCAAGATTATCACTAGAAAATACATCGGCAGGTGTTATTTTTAGGAACGGCTCTGCAATTTTTTCACTGACAACAAAACTTGTAGCTGTACAATCATTTTTACTCGAGATTCCTCCTGCAAAACATATTTTATTGCGTCAACAAGTGTATCATCGAGTGGTCGAGCAATTTCACCAACTTCAACTTTAATATTTCAAGTTTTGCTAAAACCTGCAAAAGACGAATCAACTAGTAATATTTTAAGTTTATTTTCTCTAATATTTTTAATGTCATTTTTAAGTTTTTCAAGCTCGACATTTGTCCTAAGATATTTAATAATTTTTCCAGTTCATGTTTTATATTCGTCCAGGAGCTTTCTAACTGTTTCGTCTCTGGTGAATTTAGTTTCTCTTTGTAAGCCTTTATGACGTTTTATTTCTTCCAGTACTGGTTTAAACACGATATTTTGCCTGGCGATTTTTTCTTAGTTAATTTCGTCAATCAAACTATCTAAATTAATATTGGATCTCGGACATTTTGCTATTTTTCCTGTAATTTTTTCGTACTCGATCATGATCTTTTAAACTTTATCATGACGTGTTGTCTTCGTCGCTGACATTATATATTACAATTTTAGATAAAATTTATCTAATTCAAATATTTTAATTTATTTTATTTTTATTTACACTTAAATTTTATTTTATGTTAATATATAATGCCATTCCCAATCGGATTAAATAGTTGCAAATGGCTGATTCAAGGTTCAACCGAGCTTTGTGGAAAAAAATATTGTGACAAAAATTATTGTGGAGTACATAAAATTATGTTAAAAGAACAAATTCAGCTGGATTAAAACCTTGCTTGCGCTGTGGTGTTGGAGTAAGAAGTAAAACACAAATTTGTCAGTGCTGTGAAGGACGAAATTTTAGATCAACATTATCGTATTATGAAAAACTATCTCCAAAATATTATATAGGATATCACCACCAACTGCAGATGAGTTTTTAAATAAAAGTTAAATTTTATCTGACAACATTAAACGATTTTGTAGCATTAAATTTGATTCAAAGTAATAATAATGGAAACTATTTTCATGACGCAATGATTAACGGTCAGGACGGAGAAACATTCTATATTCCACCAATTGGATCAATAATTAATTTTAGTGTTACTTGTAATGGAATTTGTAATAAAATTTCAGCGAATATCGGAAAAACATCTGATATAACTATGTTTCCACTTATTAAAATTGTTGACGAATTTTCACGAGAAATAAATGCTAGAATCGCCATACTAAGTTTATCAGAAGAAGAAATTGAACAGAAACTAAAACGGACACTAACACAAGATGAAATTAAGTTTAAAGCTGCTGTTACATCAATTCACAGTAGTAATAATAATAATAATAATAATAATAATAAGAACGGTCAGATAAAAGTTGGACGGGGACGACCTAAAAAAGATATAGTTTGGTAATTGGTTTAGTTTATCCTGTACTGAAAAATAATTTTGATAAACCCGCGGCGGTTTGTTAAAAGCGGGTCAAAAAAAATCTTATTAATTTTACTTCATCAACATTAACCAGCTCTATTTAATTTTATCAATGTCAAATATTTAGCGCGATAGAAACGTTTATTTCTGATTCTGATGCCTCTATTAATCGATATAGGATCGGCGTATATCATATAATAATATATAAAAATGTACCGATCCACTAAAATCAAAAATATAAGATGGAACAGTCTATTTCTTATTCCGAGGTTTGTAAAATTATTTAACATTTCCAAACATATTATCATGACCGACCTAAAATAATTAATATTTTTCTATTAACTTATTTATTTCATTAAATTCCTCCTTCAACATAAATTTTTCATGACGCTGATCTTCAATTTCGTAAATCTTATTAACTAACTTGTTTTTTCACGTTTTAATTTATCAATCACATCAATCAGGTTATCATAATCGAATGAGAGTATATGATATTTTATTGTCGTTAATTTTAAATTTTCATCAAGTTGATATATTATTTTGATATGTTCGGAGTTATTTTTACATGATAACTCTTTTTGTCGTTCTATCTGATCTATCTTGTTTTTAAAATTATCAGTCGTTGTTTTAAGTGTCATTTTCTGCACGACATTTCGCAATATCAGATTTTAATAAATCATTTTCAGATATTACTTGATGAAATCGCGATTTATATTTCTTTGACAATTTATCTGGTGCCTTTTTTAATAATATTAATTGCCGTTCACTTTCTCAAGTTGTTCTAACAAATAATTATTTTGTTTCTTGAAACTATCGATCATTAACAAATTACCATTATTATCTTGTTCTAACGTTTTTAAAACAATACTTTGTTCATGAAATATAATACTTTCTTTTGTAAGATCCGAAATTTTATTATTTTTACTTTTTAACTTATCATCGATAATATCATATTTTATAGAACATGTTTTGTTATTCTCAAGTAAGTTATCGATTTCTTTTTGCAGAACTTGACATTTATCACAATAACATCTTCTTCTTTTGGTATATCCTATATTCGATATCATTTTCACGGGCCAATCTTATATTTGTTAATAATATCAGTTACTTCCATTTTTCCACGAGCGGCTTTTATTTCCAGTATTTCTTTGTTTGTTAATTCACTTTTTTTGCTCATTATATTTATAACGGAAAATTTTCCGGAATATTCCGAAAAATAAAAATATCTATAAATCATAAAATTACAAACAAGTAATTACTCAATCTCAGATAGTGTGTTCTCTGGCCAATTGTGCTTTTCTTTGTTGTTTTTTTTAGTCAAATTTCTTATTTTTCAAGGGTCAAGCCTCAAGCACTTTTATACTTAAATTTTCATGTTTTTCAATATTTTTTTTTTTAAAAAAAAAATTTTAAAATTAACAAAAAATTCGCGAAAAATCAAAAAAAATCGGACAACAAAACGAAAAATATCAAAAATACCAGGAATGTAAGTAAAAAAGTGCTCTAGGTTTGACCCTGACAAAATAAGAAATCGGACCGGAAAAACATGCAAAAAACAGACAAAATGGTTGAAAAATGCTAAAATTTGGCTAAAAAAACAGGTAAAAATAAATATTTTTGAAATATATATCAAAAAATTTCAGGTTTATAATAAATATTTTAGTTTTTATTATTAGCAAATTTTCGTTATTATTTTTTTCACAATAACTTTTTGTTCAAAGTACGCCAAGTTCTTTGGCAGTGGCGGCGATCTCATTATGTTTGCTTTTTAACCTTTCATCGAGAATATTGCATTTTATAGAAGTTATTTTATTATTTACAAGTAAATTATCTATTTCATTTTTGCAGAACATGACATCTTTTTTACACATAATATCTTCTTTTATCTCGTGCAAATTTTGCATAATTTTGATGTACAAATTTTATATTTGTCAATAATATTAGTTACTTTCATATTTCCACGAGCGGCTTTTATTTCTAATATTTCTTTATTTGTTAATTCAGTCTTTTTACTCTTTATATTAATAGCGAAAACTTTTCCGGAATATTCCGAAATATTATCAGAAAAAGAAAATATATTTATCCTTCTTATAAAATCATAAAATTGCAAACAGGTAATTACTTAGTAAACGAGATTTTCTTTACCAGCCTGCAGCTTAATAAGGTGACGAAGAAGGTGTCGGGGAAGGGGGTATCTGAGATAGAAACAACTCATTTTCCTTTACTACAAACAAAACCACATTTTATAATAATCTTTTTCATACCTGCTAACTCTCATTGGTAGGATATCCGTTAACATACTGTCAATAATACGGAACTCGCGTATTAAATCGTCCATATAATATTTGACACCTCGCAAATAAGATCGTATCTGATCAAGTAATTTTTTATAAGTGATACTTGCTATTTTACAAGCACCTTTTTAGTCTCAAGTCGGGGCTCAATTTTTTACACGCTGTTGAAATAGACACCAACACCAGATATTATTAACAAAAACGGATTTTAATGATGCCCCACTTGAGATTATACCAAAGCTGGTCATTAGCAGTGGTAAATATAACATTACTCGAAATATTCTACTGTGATACTTGTAACATTGTTTTACACACCATAGGTTTTGATGATAAAATTTGTAATATTGCATTAGTGCGTCAACATATTGTTTTGGAATTTCTTCTGAAATATGATTGAAATCGACAATCTGTTTTTTTTTTATTAAAAGATATTTGTTCACAATTTTTACACGATTGTAAAAATTCTAGTACCAACAATTGAATCAAGAAATTCACGAAATTTATTATTGTCAGCTATAAAATCTCTGTACTTGTCATAAACAACTGACGAAGTATCATTGTATCATTTATCTGTTAGTACCCTCATTATTCTTTAACCAAGTATATGAATAAAAAATGTCTTCCATTTCATGTTCATACAAATGTTTTATTTACCAAATTACTGTAATCTCTTTCTGTTTCATCAATAAACCCTAATACCAAGCATATTTGATCCAACGTAAAATTTTTGAGGACAAGATGTTGTCTGATAATTGCGTATGCGACCACGAAATTTATTGGCATTAATTTTTTAAGCTGGTCAAATTCAATTGTGAGAAGACCAATAGCAGAAGCTACTTTTAACATTATTTTTTCATATGGTTTTGTGAGTATTTTCTCAATTTCATCATAATAATTTCGTAATGACAATTGTCTAGAGCGCTGGATCGATGGAAATGGAATATCATCTTCAATGATGTCGTAATAAGAATCAATCTTTACTTCCAACTTTGTTTGTGTTACTTCTTCAAAAAAACTTTTCTCGCTCATCATCACTAAGATTACTAATTTCATCGTCAAAATATTTGATTATCTTTAGAGACCTGTCAACAATAACCGGATCAAATTCTAGGTTTTCACGTATCATTGGCAAAATTGCGTTTGAGTATACTTTAATAATTAACTCCGCATCCACCGTAATAGTAACGATTTTACTTAGGGTTTCTTTCTCATGGTAGAATATGCCGAGACACTTAAAAATTTCTCGTTTTATAAAACTAGAGTATAACTTCTTGTTTCTTTTTATTCCTACTATCCTAGATTCCGCTAGTCTGTCGAGACTATGATGACTATTGTTTATTCGTTATTTTTCCTGTACTATTTCACCATAAGCTCGTGCTTTTATTAAGTTCAATTTTATTATCAAATCTAGATTTTCAAAATTAAGCTCGAGCAATATCTTTTTTAGCAGGGTTACAACTTGTTTATGTTCTTCTAGACAATCATCGGGATGACAGTATCTATCACATCAAAGTTTTCTATTGCTTTTATTAGTTGTGGTCCTCGCATATGCATAACAATAATAAAAATTGTTTCTTCTTCTGACAATGGAGAGTTTATAATTGGAATTGAAAAAACTTTCCTAGTATTTATTACTCGTGCCGCTAGTGATTCGTTCCCAACATCTTTTTGGGGTTAAAAATATTATCATATAATTCTCTCGCAATGAATATAATTATTTGTCTTGACATTTATTGTACGATATTAGATTAAATTTGATCACAATGATCATACATAATCATCGAGTGTATATATTTGAAATGCTGTCAATCCTGGAAACGGATGTTCTGCAGCAACAACATAAACTCGAAAATACAAGTACTTATTAACGGTATTTTCTGCTGGAATTGTAAAATATTGTGTTGCTGAGATATACGTATTTTCTGTGCTATATGATGTTGTCCAGTTGATATCATCGTTTGATCCTTCAAACTGCCAATTATAAATTCGACCAACACTAGAGTTTAATCGACCACGCAAATGAAATTGCGAAATAGCAACTGCAGTGGGACATTTAATTTTAATCCAAAAGTTTTCAACTTCTCCATTTGTCGTCCATTCCTGTCTATCAGAGAAACCGTGATGAGGATAATTTTGAGGTTAATATGCTGATGCGCTTACCTCAAACCCAACTCGATCGTCAGTTACCTTAAAAAGTGTTGGAATATCCCCAACATTGTTTTTGGTTCGTTTTATACCACCAGACAGACTGTCAACATACACTTTATTTGTCAGATCATTAGGGTTAACTGGAACATATGTCGTCGTTATTTTGTTGCTTCTCATGTTTATGTTGCCTGACATTGGTCCACCGGATCTTTTAATACATGGGGCAAGTTCTTCTTTTAGCTGACATAACTAATAGCATCAGTCTCATTATCTGGTGGTGAGATTATTGGTAATCCAGTTATTTTTGAATTGTTGATCATTATTAGGTTACCTGTAATTATGTCGCCAGCCTTATTAAGCTTGTTATCGTCAACAGATTTTAACTGTGCATAACTTACAGCTTGTGTGTTATCAATATTTGTTGGTGGATAGGCAGTTTCCAAGTTTATTACTTTATTTGCCATACATGTTGAGATTGCCGATCATTGTATCACCTTCTTTATTGAGTTTAATATTATCGACATACATTAACTGTAATAAACTAGCTGCTTGTGTTGGATTAAAGTTTACTGGTGGATACGAAGTTTCTAAGTTCATTATCCTTTTTCCTGACATATCAATATTACCTGTGACAACTCCGTCAGATTTGTTTAGTTTATTATCGTCAACAGATTTCAGTCGTGCATAACTAACAGCTTGTGTATTAACAATATTTATTGGCGGACAGTTGTTTCTGGACCTAGTACTCGTTGATTTGACATAGACAGGTTTCCTGTCATTGTATTGCCAGGTTTTTTTAGGTAGCCCGATAAATCAACATTACCGTTTGTTACTGTACTTACAGCCGACGAATCTCCTAATCCTGTTGCAAATTTTGTATAATAGCTCATTATTTGTTTATTGTCTGACAATTTTTATCAACCTAATTTATAATATGTCGATATTAAATTTTGACACAGAACGGCCGGTGCAACATAAACATATCAACGAACTTCCAGATTGTCATTATCTCATTGTTGGACGAACTGGGTCAGGGAAAACAAACTTGCTGACGAATTTACTGCTGGGCGATAATTTTAACTATGAGCGAGTTTACATTTCCACAATTAATCCATAACAGGATAAGTACGACTACTTAACGAATACAATAACAAACTTCGTGATGATCTTGAGGCTGGTGAAGATTTTTTTATCATCAAACAACCAGAAGAGCTTATCCCAGTTAATCAACTTAATTCAGATGAACATAAGATAGTTGTTTTTGATAATATTCAACTAAACAATATGGAGATGAATAAAATAAGATCATATTTTTCACTGTCGCATAAGAAGAAATATAACTCTGTTTATCTTGCACAAGGATTCTATAACGTTGACAGATTTATTCGGCGAAATACAAGGAGTTTTATATTATTTCCAGGATTAGACAACGTTGATGTTAGAAATATTGCATACGAACAATATGGCGATGTAACAAAAGATAAATTTATTGAACTGTATCATAGGGCAACAAAAGGTAAATATAATTTCTTTTTTTTTTTTATAAACTTACACGTGATCCAGCGAAGATGTTTCGCTGTTGTATTGACAACTATCTGCAGTAGTTTTATCAAACATCTTTGATATAAAATAGATAAACAAGCAAAGTACAGAAAGCACATAGAAGATCTAAAAAAAACTTGCTCAATCTCAGGCAGAATTTAAGAAAAAAGTGCAGCAAGCACGACGTGGACAAATAATTGTCGCAGAAGAATCAGCTAAAATTTTATAGCCAGTTACTGAGGCTCTTCTTGGAAAACAACCTGAAATTTTACCGCCGTCAGAAGAAGAACTTAAAAAATTACAAGAAAAAGGTTTAGTCGGACTTTTTAAAGAACATCAAGAAGCAGCTGTTGAGAAAATTATAAAAATGTCTAAGGAAGAAAAAAAAAAGATGGCTGAGAAACTTGCAGAACTTATTGCAGATCCTGCTTCTAGACAATCTGAATTAAATAGGCTGATCAATAATCTACTTGAATTTGAACAAAGATTATCAGAGGTAACACTAGTTGATTCGATTGAAAGAATGTTCAGAGAGACAATTTAAGGTGAGAGATCGTTTGAGAGAATTTATGAAGAAGACGAAGCTAGAAGAGAAGTTTTTAGAAAAGAGCATGGATCAGATATCCAAGATAAAAAAAAGGTTCGAAGATGCTCTAAGAAACATAAACCGTAGAATAAAATATTATTAGTATAAAGGATTTAGCGAAAACCACAACTTTAAAGATTCAAGGATGTACGAGGTTCGATAAAAAGATTACAACGTTGATGAAAAAATTTCAAAGTTAACGCAAATAAGAGAAGAAAGTAAGAAATATATCGACGAGGTAGTACTAGAAAAAAAAATTACCACGAGAGTATTAGAAAATACTAATACGGTATTATTGCCGACCTTTATATCAAAGTTATTTATCACATAGCTTTAAAACAACAATACAGTCATCACAATAATGTTTTGAGCACTGAAGCAAAAACTCTAGATCACGAACGTACGATGGCTGATTTGGTTGTCCCGAGGAATATAACCGATCGTGTTGTCAGACAAGCTGAACTAAGTCGATTGCTTGATAATCCAACTGAACTTAAAGAAAAGTTATCACAAATAAAAGCTGAACAACAAGCAAGTGAACATGAACTTGAACAAGTAAAATAAAAAAAGTGCGTGACGCGTTTAATCTAATAACGACTGACGAATATAATATTTTTTAAAAGAACTTTCTAATGAAGATATTGAAAGTATCTGGAAATGGGATGAAAAAGAAGAAAGGTACAATAAACTAGTTAATGATATGAGATATCTTATGGAAGAAGGTGATAGAGCTTACGATGCTATCGGTGAACTTACGGCAGATGAAATTGAGCATCTTCCCTCATATTTTAAAAAAACCAGAGACGGTGTTATTGCTAAAGTTATTAACGAAGTATTGAACAGAATTAAAGTTGGACAAAAGTATGAGGATTATAGACCGCCGAAATGGACTTTCAGACAAATATTTATGCTGGAAGATATTGAACATCTCAAAGAGGCTAAAACTGGAACTCGAGTCAAAATATTTACATCAGTTACTGAAATGATAGGCAGATTAATGCTGTTGATATCGTCAAAAGAAGCTGGAAATGTTGGTGCTGACATTGACAATGAGATATATGACATACGTGATCATTTGAGATCGGACAATTTATTAACATCTGACGAATACGAAATAAACACCTCGATTTAATCGCAGCGACTTAATTTTATAACAAAATATAATAAATAGTGATGTCAACAACATTATTACTTGACTCTAGTACGGGTGCTAAAGATAGCGCAAATTTTTCAGTAAATTATATTCCACCAATACAACTGGATACTGAAAAACAATATGAGATCAGACTAATTTCCTGCACGGCGTGGCATTCTATGGCTAACGTAAAAGACGAAGTCAATGATGAAGTTACATTTTATCTTGCAATCGTCATGGACAACATTTAAAATTCCACAAGGAGCGTATAATGTCACTGATCTAAATAAGACAATAAAGAGCTAATAACAAAAGTAAACGGTGTCGCTGATAATTTTGAGCTGGCACCGAATTATAACACGTTAGAATAACATTAAAAAATAATATGTTAATAGATTTTTCATCAGCAAAAAGTATTGCGTCGTTGATAGGATTTTATCATAAACAATATGGATCAACCACAGAACAAACTATGACGTATGACGGTGATCTGCCAGTAAATATAACTGATGTAAACACAATATTAATAAATTGTTCCATTGCATCTCGATCTTACTCAGCTCGAGGCAGTAAAGGACAGACAATATATAGTTTTTCGCCAGATGTTCCATCAGGCTCACTTATGCAAATTAGTTCACGGCAGGTTATTTATTATCTGCTAAACGTTGAAAATCAGATAACAAAAATAAGTATGCAGTTGACAGATCAATCTGGACGAAAGCTAGATCTGAACAATGAGGATGTCACTTATTACTTGCACCTACGCGCATAGTTATTGTTTGTGATATTTGTACAACCTCACGATATAATGAGACAAAGAAAAACAGTTTATAGAAAAAAAAATAGTTGGAGGATTTTTAGGAAATATATTCACTAAAATTATTGAAAATGTTTCAGTAATTGCGCAGAAAGTTGCACCAATTGCACTTGACGCATCAAAAGCTTTTGCAACTGGAGCTGCATCTGCCTCTGGAACTGCGGTAGCACAAACATATCTGATAAAAAAAGGGTGCACCAGATATAAAACAAGTTATATCAGAAATTGACCCATCAAAAGAAACTGACCGTGCAATGATAACAACAACAAAAAAAACTTTGGTCACCAAAAGGCGAACAAATTATACAAAAACTAATATCTAAAGCAACAGCGTCAAATTTTATATAACGTAATAAATAAAACAATGTCTGTTAGAAATTATCTTGATTTGTCAGACTTATGACGTAGATGATACAGTAACAGAATTTGAGTATGTTGAGTATCTCGACGAAAATTCTAATGAACCAAATAAAGCTGGTGTTAGAACATTTAATACGCAGGATAAAGATATATTTCGTGGCTAGATTATGACAGTAGCTAATCCACCTAGTGCAATTGCAGCTGAAACAGAAATATCTCTTATAAACAACGGCTGGAGCTTATTTAAAAGTGCCAGATATCAGCTAGCTAATCAAACAGTGGAAGACATTTCAAGTCACCTACAAGCTGCTAGCATTGTACTAAGTATTATTTCGTTCTTGGATGATTACTCCAGATCAACTGCAACTAACATGCTGTGATTTAAAGATACAGGAGCTGGTTTAGCTGCAGGCGAATTTATTTAAAAAGTTATTCTTGTTCAAGGCGCTGATGCAGCTGCGGATGTTGTGATTGTAAGAAAAATTCTCATTGCTAATGCTGCCAAGTGTGGTATAGCACCTCCAGCTGCAGCCGCAAACGCAGATGCTACAAGAGTTTCACTTAATGCAGCTTGTAATAATCTTGGTATAACATCACCAGGTGCAGCTGCGGACGGCGTTGCAATGTTAGATCATGTTAATAACGCAATCGGTCTCAAAAATATACGTCACAATGAAGGTTATGTTAAGAGAAAGGAGTTAGCTGCAGAATCACGTCAAATTACAATTATGCTGCCGTTAAGCACAATATTTGGATTTTGCAGGGACTACAACAAAGTATTTGGTGCAGTTAAACATACACTGACTTTAGATCGAGCAGAACAAAATGATTGTTTACTTGGAGCTGGCTGAGCTGATATGCAATTTATCATAAACAAACTTGCGCTGTGAATGCCACCAATATAACGTCAGTCACGAAAGCAGCAGAATTAAATAGCATACTTGATAAACAGACAAAGCGAATTTATTTTCAGCAACATAAAATATATCAAACAGCAGTTCCAAATACCACCAACTACACATGGTGCGTCACAACAACGTCAAGTGAACAACTACCGCGACAATTGTTTGTTGTATGTCAGCAACAAGCTCGACGTGGTGACCAGCAACAAAATAATGCAATATTTGATAAAGCCAATGTTATACGAATAATAAATTCAAAGCAATATACGGAACGAGCGATAGAATGTAATTTTCTAGATAACGTTAATAAAAATTTTACTCGACCGTACATGTATCTTATGGACGCAATGCAGAAATATCAGGATGTTGGAGACCGATCTCAGATATCAGTAGAGGAATTTCGTACACTTTATCCGATGTTTTATTTTGATGTTTGTAAACAACTTTCAAGGTGTTGACTCGACAGCTGATACTGAAATTACCTGGACACTCGGAGTAGCTCCAGCAGCACAGTTGTACGTTTATGCGCTGGTAATCAGCGACAGATTTAAAACAATTGCCTCTGTCGGAGGTAAAATGTCAATACAAGTTTAATGTATAACCTTGATATAAATGACAAAATATATTGTAAAAGAAATATATTTGACTGATGGTCAAGTTAAAATATTAGCAGCTGCTGTTGCAAAGCAGAGGCAGGTCTCATTAAAAATAAGACTAGGCGCTGAAGGCACTTTAACATAATTAATGCTAACCAAAAAACAGATAAATAAATACGATCGCAAAAAAAACTTTTGTTTTAAATTAAGTGTCACACAAATAACTGTGATGGCTAAGTGATGCGGTTTCTTTTGGGCTGGCAGTAGCCGTAATGGCCAAAACGCTAATACCTAAAATTTTGCGAGTACTTGGTACATTGGTACATTCGGCTGTCTCTGGAGTCGGTATAAAGAAAATTTTTATCGAAAGATAAATATAACGCCCGGACGAAAAACGTCAAAAAGAAAGACGACAACGAAAAGACGCGATCGCGAAAAACAAAGGCGGATTTATATGACCCATGCTGGCGGGAGTAGTGGGAAGTCTATTGCCAAATCTGCTGGGAATTGGCCGAGGACTAACATTGCCAGGCACAAGATGAAATCTCCTGCGTTTAGTAACTTTGATATACTTGATAAGCTAAAAAAAAACGTAACAAATTTCCGTGAGGTTTATTCCAAAGAAGAACTCGATGACGAGGCGATTGTTGGTGGCTCGTGTGTGATAAATATACAAAACTTCAACGGCGGATCCGGCACGCACTGGGTAGCTGTTTCTAGTAAAAATTATTTTGATTCATTTGGACTTCCACCGGTGATGCATTACAAAAATATATCAACAAAAGATATAAAATAATAAATTATTCGTCTAATCAAATTCAGCCAGTTGGTGAAACTGCTTGTGGATAATATTGTATAATGTTTATAAAACAAATGTCCGATCTTCAATTCAATTTTTTAAAATTTATTTTACAGTTTGACAAGCAACCTTGCCACGCCAATGATAAGATTGCAATTAATTTTGTATAAATTTAAAAATATAAAAATGTCAACATATTGTCTCAAGTGCAAAACTGAAACATAAAATATCGATGAAACAACAGTAAAAAGACCAAAAAGTAATAGAATAATGCTGAAAAGTATTTGTGCAATCTGCGGAAAAAGAAAAAGTATGTTTTTAAAGAAATTGCCAGCGACAAAGTCGTTCGGAGCTGGATGCGACAAGGTTATTTTAGTAGATGATTAATAAATAATGATATGCGAGTGCGATTGTGATAGAGATCTCTGTCTTGAGCAAACAAAATTGTTACACACTGTCAACAATGCAACAAAAGAGAAATAATTGGAACAGGTGTAGATATACATAAATTAATTGGCAAATTACCAAAACCAAAAGAAGGTTGGACATTACCAGGCCACAGATATACGTGGCCGTATAATCCGCTTGATAAACAACTTGACGAGAACGATAATCCTCTCCCGGGACAAGAGTCTTACAATCAAGTTGATGCAATAGCAATGCGTCATGATATCTGTTATCGTGATAACGAACAAGATAAGCACGGCTGCGATAAAGTAATGCTAGACGAACTTGCTGATATGAAACCTGTAATATGCTAGAGCGTGTTAACCGAAAGCTGGTGCAGGGTTTTATTGGAGCAATATATAAATTGGGTCTTGGCAAAAAAGAATTGTATGATTTTCTTCCATCAGAGCTACACAAGCAATAAAAAAAGTTTACGCAACGTAAAGTTGTTGCAAATGCCGTTGACGATATCTGGATGATAGATTTAGTTGATGTTTCAAATCTTGCTCAGTTTAATGATAAAGAAACAAAAATATCATTTTAACGTTGTAGATGTTTTTAGCAAATACGCGTTTAGTTCAAATGTTTCAATTAAGACAGGAACATCGATAACTGATTCGTTAAAACAAATAATAACAAGTATAGAAGAATATCAAACAGAATCTGGACCGATCATGGAGCAGAGTTTTTCAATAAAAAATTTGAGCAGTTTTTGGATCAAAATAACATCAAAAAATGTTACAGGATATGAAGGTAAGAGCGTTATCGTCGAGCCATTTAATTGCACGCTATACGAGCTTATACACAAACATTTGACAGCCAAAAATACAAATACATATATTGACAATCTACAGAAAATTGTTGATAAATATAATAACACGAAACACAGATCAATTAAAATGTCGCCAAACGACGCAATTAAAAATCCGATATTAGCAAACGAAAACATGTACCGGAGACATAAATTAAACGTTGGTGATAAAGTTAGAATTTCTCTGATGATAAAAAACATTTGAAAAAGGATTTAATCCAAACTGGAGCGAAGAAGTATTTGTTTTTGATAAAATACTTTTAGCAATACCGGTTACCTATGCGCTAAAAGATTTATTGGGTGAGCATATAACTGGTTGTTTTTACGAACAAGAACTTCAAAGAACTGAGCAAGATATATTTGTTATTGAAAAGGTTATCAGAAAAAGACAATGAAAGTTTAATTAAGTGGAGGGGATACAGCGATAAATTTAATAGCTGGGTACCAACTAAATCTATAAAATAATATTGTTATAAATTTGCTCGTACTTTATCAGCACAGATTTACATTTGACCGATGACACAACGACATTAAATGTAATTTTCTTTCGTTATCGACTGGCATTAAATTGAATATTTTAACAAAAATAAAATCATATTTTATGCTCCTTTGCTGGCCAGTTATTTTCAGATTAAGAAAAAGGTTTTATAAGTTGCCAAAATATTTGTTGCTCGGCAACATTAAAATTAAATTTTA
Source organism: Megalonaias nervosa (assembly GCA_016617855.1). NCBI lineage: Eukaryota > Metazoa > Mollusca > Bivalvia > Unionida > Unionidae > Megalonaias > Megalonaias nervosa. The sequence goes on along the minus strand of JAECUM010039867.1, from coordinate 38,243 downwards.
TTATCTTTTTGGCGATACGATACTTAACATTATATCGTCCAGTTGTCGGTCTGCTGTAATTTTTATTATCAATCACATATACATCGTCTTGTTCATCGTCAGTGTTGTACAAAATGTCGTCTTCTGTATAACCAACAGATTTGTCCGCGATTACGTCAGAGATGAAATCTCCTATAAAATTATCGTCCGCGTATATATCAGCAAGTAGTTTCATTAAGTCCACATTATAATATATTTTCATCTAATTTATAATAATAAATGACTACAGAGATGAAATCTCCTGAGATAAAATATCATCAGAAAGTTGATATATTAAATTACAGAGAACTAGCCGAGGCAGTGCGAAAATGTCTGTCGGGATACAGTTCTTATTCTGTTGACGTTATTGTAATGCAAGGTGACTCTGATAAAATTCTTCTAACAGCAGCAAAAAAAAAAAAAAAAACTTAGTGATGGTAGATTTATAACATTAAAATTTGATAAAGATGATGTTTTGATGTTTGCTCATAATTGTCTTACCAAAACCGAGTTAATAAATATAATTAATTGTCATATTTGAAAATAAATTTGTTAAAGGTCGACATTGACGCTGCTGATTTTGTTTTGCCATCAGCTACATCTTTCACTGATTTGCTGTCAATTTTAAGGTGCTTTGCAGCAGCTGTTATTGATTTAAAATTTATTTCTTTTCCAGTTTCTAAATTTGTTGAGATAATTGGTTTTGGGTCTTTAAAATTGGAACCATCAGAACCAGCTCCTCGTTTAGTGTTTTCTTTTGATGTAACTAAATCTAGATTTTCAATTATCTGTTTTAATTTTGTTGATGTGATCAATAACCAGATTATTTGGAATAGCGCCGTTAAATGTTTCATAAATAAAACGGTGGCTATAATACTTAACGAAGTCTGTTTTAATACCACTGACTTTCATACGTAAATATCCACTATTTTGCAAACTTCCAACAACTTTGTTTTGTTTTTCTATGTCGAATAATTACTCGATCGTTACCCTCATATAAATCAAATCCGTGATGAGGTTGAAAATCATCTTGCAATTTTCCTTGTCAACCTCAGGCAATATCTTTTTTTTTAGCAGGATTTCAAATTCTTTTGTTCTTATAGACAATCATCAGGATGACAGTATCTGTTTATTATATCAAAGTCTCTTATTGCTTCTCAGTTTTGGTCTTCATATATACATAACGTGAACAAAATTTTTTCAGCTTCTGGTAATACTGGATAGTATATAAAATCAATGCCAGTATATTTCATATCTTGTATCCTATTCGCCGCACGTGAATTATTATCACTAACATCTGATGTAGAAACATTGCTATAAAAGTTAAAAATATTATCATAAAATTCGCTTGCAACGGTTATAATTGTTGGTTCAGACATTATTTTACAACGTTAGATTAAATTTGATTATCAAGTGTATATGTTTGGAATGCTGTCAATCCTGGAAACGGATCGTTTGCAGCGACAACATAAATTCGAAAATACAAGTACTTGTTGACAATATTTACAGTTAGGATTATAAATTATTTTGTCGTTGAAATATACGTGTTTACTGTACTATACAATATTACACAGTTAATATCATCGTTTGATCCTTCCAATCGCCAATCATGAATTTGCCCAGAACTGGAGTTTAATCTGCCGCACAAATGAAATTGCCAAATGGCAACTGCAATGGAACATTTTATTTTAATCCGAAAGTTTCTGGTTTCTCCATTGGTTGTCCATTCTTATCCATCAGCAGCAGCGAAAGCGTGATGAGGATAATTTTTGGGATCATGTATTGATGCGTTTAACTCAAACCAAACTCGGTTATGAGATGCTTTAGAAAGTGCTGAATACACCCAACGTTATTTTTAATTTTTTTACACCACCATCATATAATCTATCAACATACGCTTTATTTGTTAGATAATTAGGATTAACTGGAGTATAATTAGTTGTTATTTTGTTAGTTTTCATATTTATGTTGCCTGACATTCATCCACCAGATAGTTTTAAATACGGAGTGAGTACCCCTTTCAAATGAGCATAATAGCATCAGTATCATCAGCTGGTGGCGAATTTATTGAAAGCCCAGTTACTTTTGAGTTATTGCTCATTATCAGGTTATCAGTCATTGTGTCGCCGGCCTTATTAAGCTTGTTATCGTCAACATATTTTAGATGAGCATAACTCACCGCTTGTGTATTATCAACGTTTGCTGGCGGATATGCAGTTTCCAGCCCAAAAATTTTTTAAACTTGACATATTAAATTACCGGTAACCGTTCCACCTGTTTTATCAGGCTTGTTGCCATCCACATACTTCATCTGCAGATAACTTACCGCTTGGGTTTGATTTAAGGTTGCTGGTGGATACGCTGTCTCCAAATTTATAATTTTTTACCTGACATATCAAAGTTACCGTTTAACGTTCCTCCTATCAATGATAGTTTGTTATTGTCGATCGTTTTAGTTGCGAGCAACCTACCGCTTGAGTAAGACCAGCTTTTGGTGATGGATAATCTACTTCTATACCAAGTACTCGTTGATTTGACATCAATTAATTGCCTGACATGGTATCACCGGTTTTGTTGACGAACGCTGATGAATCAGTTATTGTTGGTTCGTCAGCGGAGATGGATCCTGTTAGTGTTGTTCCAAACTTTGTATCATAACTCATATTTTGTAAAATATATAACATAAAATTATATAACAACAACAGTGACGCAGTCATCGTCAACTACAAAGTCGTCACCGATATTAAATTTTGATACCGAACGATTAATCAAACATAAACAAAACAATGAACTTCCAGATTGTCATTATCTTATTGTTGGTCGTATAGGATCCGGTTAAACACATCTGTTGTTGATTCTTTTACTCAACGATAACTTTAACTACATCTACACAATTAATCCACAACAGCACAAATATAAGCTATTCAGAGAGTACAACGACAAACTTCGCGATGAGATTGGCGCTGGCGAAGATATATTTTTAATCAAACAACTAGAAGAGTTAGTTCCCGTGAATGAACTTGATTCGTCCGAGCATAAAATAATTGTATTTGACGATAACCCGCTAAACAATGAGGAGATGAATAAGATTAGGTCTTATTTTTCGTTGTTGCATAACAACAAAAGTAATTTGTTTTCTCTTGCGCAGGGTTCTATAATGTCGGCAGATTTATTCTGCGAAATACAGGACGTTTTATATTATTTCCTGGACTCGATAATGTTGATGTGAGAAATATTGAAAGCGAGTAATGCGGTGATGTAACCAAGGATAAATTTATTGAACTATATCACTGTGCAACCAAGACAAAATACAATTTCTTTTTATTTTATCAACTAGCGCGTGATCCAGCAAAGATGTTTCGTTGTTGTATTGATAAATTTCTCAGACGAATTGGATAAAGCGTATAAAAAATAAGAATGGGTTATCATCAAAAAGTTGAATTGCTAAAGAAATTTGCTTCATCTCAAGCTGCTTTCAAGAAAGTGTGGAAGAAGCACGCAGACGATAAGTTCAAGCAGAAGAAGCAACTGCTAAACCTTTTAAGCCAGTTACCGAAGCAGTACTTGGAAAACAACCAGAAATACCAGAATTATCTGCACACGAGCTTAAAAGAATTACAAGAAAAAGGTTTGTTAGGACAGTTGAAAGAACAACAGAAAGCTGAGTCAGAAAAAAATTGCTGATAAAAGTGAAGCTCAAAAAGTTGTATCGGAATTGATTAAACAACAGCAGGGAGTAGTTGATCCAACCCAACCATCTATTGAGGATTACAACAAAGCGATTGAGGAAAAAAAATTTGAGAGAATTATATGGGATGCTAAAGAAATAATAGCCCAAAACGAATATGAAAATTTTATCGATAAGTTCTGATGAAGAACAAATTTATGATGACCTTGATGATATTAAAAAATGGGATTTTGTTAAATATAAAGAATTTTTAACCTTATTAGAACAAATTATTTTAAGCGGGTACAACTATGGCGATGTTATCAAATATGAAGATGATGTTGTCCAAATGGCAAAACATTACAAATATGATGCGTAGAGGTGTTATAGCTACTGTTATGCTTGATACTGCTGCTAAGGCTAGGGCAAGAGATGGAGATTCTGGAAAAGGTTGGAGATTTTATAGATTATTTAAAAGAAATGATACAGATCGCAATAAAGATACGGAAGATATAAGACTCGGTTTTAGTGTTCCAGTGTTTACATCAACAGCAGAAATGGTTGATCGACTGTTGTTGCTGATATCATCAAAAGAAGCTGGCAATGAAAGTACGGAAATTAACAACGAAATTATTGATATATTAGATCATCTTCGGTTGATTGGATTACTAACAGCAGATGAATACGAAATTTTGCATCGCGATCTTACCGCGTAAAGTAATCTAACAAAATAAATATAATTTGACAAAAAACGGCATTTACGTCGACAACATTATTACTCGATTCGTCACAAACAACAAGTGACAGCGCAAACATTTCTGATACTTATATTTCACAAATAACATTAGATGCTCATAGACAGTATGAAATAGGATTGATTTCTGCTACAGTATGGCACTCTATGGGAAATGTGAAAACAAACGTCAACGACGACTTTACATTTAATCCTGGCGTGTGGGAATAAGTGAAAATACCGCAATGAGCGTATTACGTTACTGTTCTTAATAAAACGATAAAAGAACTAATAAAAAAAGATGAAGGCGTCGCTGACAATTTTGAGCTAACTCCGAACTGTAATACACTACGAGCTAGAATTACGCTAAAAAATAATTTGATAATCTACTTTTCACCAGCTACTAGTATTGCGTCGCTTCTAGGATTTAACAATCAACGATACGGATCGGTTTGCAGAACAAAAAATGTCATATGATGGAGATGCTCCGGTTAACATAAGACAAGTAAATACTATCTTAATCAATTGCTCTATTGCATTAGGATCTTACTGGGCCAAGGGAAGCCAAGGACAACCGATCTTTACTTTTTCACCAGATGTTCCGCCGGGATCGCTAATGCATATTACTCCTCGACAAACAATATATTATCCAATTAATCCGAAAAACCAAATACGAATATAACAATGTAAATAATAGATCAATCCGGGCGACAACTAGTTCTTAACAATCAAATTTTCACTTATTACTTACACCTTCGATCGCAATTGGCAAAATGTGAAATCACGTGTACAATATCACTTTTTTAAGGCAAATATTGAATAACAAGATGAGACAAAGAAACATTTATCGAGGAACAATTTTAGGTGAATTTTTTGGAAATATATTTAAAAAGGTTGCTGAATTTTTACCGTCAATTAGCAAAGTAGCACCAATTGCAACTGAAGTGGGCAAAGCTTTATCGACAAGCGCCGCATCTGCGGCCGGCACCGCAGTCGGGCAAAAGATTGGTGATAAATTAGACCACCTCCGGATGCACCTATGGTGTTGCCAATGCCATCGTCAGCGGAAGTAAAACAAGCAATATCAGATATTTCACCAACAAAAGAAACAAACGAGCTATGATAGCTACAACACAAAAAAACTACTGTCACTACGTGGGGAATGGGCAAAACGTAAGCTAGTAAATAATGCAAAACAAAAATTAGATTTCCCTCAAATCTAGCAATTTTGTGTGGCAATTATAAAATTAAAATATGTCGGCAAAAAATTATCTTGATCTTGGTAAAGGATATGAGTATGTCGAGTATCTCGACGAAAACTCGAACGAACCAAACAAAGCTGGTCAGCGAACGTTTAATACACGGGATGAGGATGTATTTTTATTGTCGCATAAGGCGATGCTGGAGGTTCGTGGTAGAATATTGACAACAGCTAACGGTGATATTGCAGCTGGCGCAGAAGTTGCACTTGTAAACAATGGCTGGAGTTTGTTTAAAAGTTCACGATATCAACTAGCAAATCAAACCGTGGAGGATATTTCTACTTGGTTGCCAATTGCAAGTACAATATTAAACATTGTTTCATTTAGCGATGATAATTCGAGATCAATCACAACAAATATGATGTGGATCAAGGATACTGGAAATGGTTTGGCTGCTTCGGGCGAATTTATTTCAAGTGGTGGTCTTACACACGGTGCTGACGCTGCTGCAGATTTAGTGATCGTTAGAAATTTTCTTATAGCACATGCTACAAAATTTAGTATAGATCCAACAGGTGCAGCGGCAGATGCAAACGCTGCGAGAAACTCGCTGACGCAAGCGTGTAATAATCTTGGTATAACACCGCCATGTACAGCCGAAGATGCAGTCGCTATGCAAGATTTAATAAACTGTGTTATTAGTACACGTAACGTAAGATAGAAAGAAGGTTATGCCTAATGAAAACTGCCTGATGAAAATTAGCAACAAAATAACAATGATATCGCCGTTAAGTACAATATTTGGATTTTGTCGCTACCACCATAAGGTATTTCGAGGGTTGAAACACACTCTTACTTTAGAACGAGCAGACCAAGCTGATTGTCTTATTCGAACTGGTGGTGCAGATTTAAAGTTTGTGATAACAAAATTAGCGCTGTGGACGCCTCGAGTTGTTCCATCGACGGCTAAGTCAATAGAGATTAATGCAATGTTGGAATCACACACACAAAAAATGATTTATTTTCTCCAGCATAAAATATATCAAACAAATGTTTCTAAGGCAATCGATTATACATGGCGTATTACAGCGACTCCAAGTGAACAATTACCAAGGCATATATTTATCGTTTTTCAGCCATTAGCATGACTCAGTAACCAACTACAAAATAACGCCATTTTTGATAACACTGATGTTAGGAAAATATTCATTAGAATAAACTCTAAACAATACCCGGAACGAGCGATTGAATGTAATTTTACAGCAGACGGTGGTAAAAATATTACGAGAGCTTACATGTAACTGATGGAAGCAATGCAAAATACAAAGACGCTGACAGTGGATCACAGATTAATATTGAAGAATTTCGTATGCTTTATCCGATCTTTTTCTTTGACATATCAAAACAATCCGAACGAATGATTAATTCAATCGCAGAAATGGAAGTAAATTGGACGCAGCAGTAAAAATAATGTTGACGCAAAAACAAATCAATAAACTTAATAAGGGTAAGCCGTTTGTTCTTAAACTATCTGTTGCACAAGTAATGGCAATGGCGAAACACGGCGGCTTTCATGGACCAGCACTTTCTGTGATAGCTAGCGCAATACCAAAAATTTTACCTGTGCTAAGAACACTAGGACTAGCAGCAGCATCAGGAGCAGTATTAGGAGCAACTAAAACAGCAGTATTCGGAGACGGTATCAAACAAATCTATCGTTTACATCGACGATGATGAAATAGTTTTATGTGACAATGAAAAATAAATGCCAGCTGGAATAGCAAGATCACTGAAGGCAACGACGAAAACAAAAAAAAAAAAAAACGACGAGAACGACAAAGCGTTTGCAGTCACCAAGGGCAACAAAACAAGGATAAATTATTCCTTTCGCTCCAATGTTAGCGGAGTTAGCCGGCAGTCTAATTCCAAATCTGTTAGAAATAGGACGCGGAATGACTTTACCAGGGACCAGACGCCGTTGAGTAATTTTTATATACTACATAAACTAATATCTGACGACGTTGTCGTTGAAAAAGGATTTCACGGAGTATATTCTAAAGACGAATTATATAATGTACCAGCAAGTGGTTGGTGTATTGTAAATATACAAACTTTAATCATGGATCCGGCACTCACTGGGTTGCTGTTTACGATAATACTTATTTTGATTCGTTCGGACTTCCTCCGAGGGATTTTATAAAAAAAAATATATTTTTAAAAAATAGATAAATAAGTTACTCATCTAATCAATTACAGCCGATTGGAACATCTGCTTGTAGTTATTACTGTATTATGTTTATACGACAGATGTCAAAAGATACCGATTTTCTAAAGTTTATTTTACAATTTGATATGTATCCGAGCAAGAACAATGATAACATAGCGCGACAATATTAATTTTCTGTGACAATCAGATATAATAACAATGACACAGTGATCATCATATTGCCTCAAATGAAAAACTAAAACGCCTAACACTGACGAGCGAACAGCAGAAAAAAAAAAAAAAACAAAAAACAACAGAATGATGTTAAAAAGTATTTGTGCTGTTTGCGGTTGAAAGAAAAGTATATTCCTCAAAAAAGTGTCTGACACTCCATCGTTGACGGAGACGCCGTTGACGAGTGGATCTGAAACAGAGTTATTTTTGTCAACGATTAAAAAATAAAACAATGAAACAAGAACTAAGTTATTGTAGTTGTGGTTTTGATAAGATCTTTGCATCGAACAAGATAAAATTGTTACGTACTGTCAATACTGCAATCGCCGAGAAGTAATTGGCTCTGGTATGGATATTGGAAAATTACCGAAACAGAATGGAGGTTGGACATTGCCCGGTCACAAATACATTGCGCCGTATAATCCACTAGATAAACAATTAGATGAAAACGATAATCCATTGCCAGGAAAATAGCCTTTTAATCAAGTTGATGCGAAAGCAATGCGCCACGATATCTGTTATAGAGAAAACGAACAAGATAAGCCTGGATGTGATAAGATACTGCTCAACGAACTTCGTAATACGGAACCTGCAAATATGCGAGAACGGTTTGATAGAAAGCTAATGCAGGGATTAATTGGAGAATAATATAAGTTCAGGCTCGGAAGAGAATTGTCACGATGACGATGCCCGCAGCCGAACTACATAAACCTAATGCGAATGCCGTTGATGATATCTGGGCAATAGATTTAGTAGATGTCTCAAATCATGCTCAGTTTAATATTGGAGCCAATGGCGCTCCAAAGAAATACTTGTTGAATGTTATTGATGTTTGTGTAGCAAGCACGCGTTTAGTATAGCCGTTACAGATTAAACAGGAATATCGATAACTGATGCACTAAAACAAATTATCTTTAGCACGGAAAGGCGACCAAATAAAATTTGGACTGATCATGGAGCAGAGGTTTTCAATAAACAATTTCAGCAGTTTTTGGAACAAAATAACATAAAAAAGATAAGTTACAGGAAACGAAGGAAACAGCGTTGTCGTTGAAAGCTCTAATCGTACACTAAACGAGCTAATCCATAAACATTTGACAGCTAAAATCACCAACAGATATATTGATGATCTTCCGCAGATTGTTGATAATTACAATACACAAAACATAAATGTATTACAATGTCACCAAACGATGCAAATAAAAATCCAATACTAGCAAACGAAAACATGTATCGGCGGCATAAGTTTAAAGTCGGAGATCGAGTTCGAATTTCTGACAAAGAAAGTATTTGAAAAGGGATTTACTCCAAACTGGACTGAAGAAGTATTTGTAGTTGATAAAGTACTTTTAACAATATCTGTAACTTACGCGCTAAAGGATCTAGCCGGGGAACCAGTACTTGGTAGTTTTTACGAACAAGAACTACATAACACTGAACAAGATGTTTTCGTTATCGAACGAGTAATCAAAAAGCGTGGCAATAAAAGCCGCGTCAAGTGGCGCGGGTACAGCGATAAATTTAATAGCTGGATACCATCCGAAGAGCTAAACGAGCTTAATATTGTGAAATAATGTTTTTGTAGATTTTTTTGTAATTGCGTAGAACAGATTTAATTTTGCTGGCTTACATAATGATATTGGATATCGTCGGCGATCGTCAGAAATCGTCATCAGATTAAATATCTTAACAAATATGAAATCGAATTTTATATTTTTTCTGTCGGTCTGGAATTTTGATTGCTAATGGTTTTATCAGCTGCCAAAACAACTGATTCTCGTCCACGGTAAAATCAAATTTTAAAATTTGTTTTGGGATATGATACTTAACATTGTATCGACCAGTTGTCGGCCTTCCATAATTTTTTTATCGCACGACATTGTGGCGGCATCAGCTTCGCTGACGCTGACATCAGTTTCGCTAACGTTGACACCAGTTTCTTGTGCTATGTCTAAAGTTGTTTCCGCTGGCGTTAATGGTGGATTATAAATATATTTTAGTTTTTTCGAGAAGACTCGTATTATATAATTTTGTAAAATTTCAATAATAGAATAATGGATAAGATAAGATATCATAAAAAAGCAAAAATTATGAATCATCTGGAGCTTAAAGAAGCTGTTCGTAGATACTTCATCAGTGATGAAAATATTTCTGTTAATCTTCTTCTGGTAGACAACGGACCTGATAATGTGCTACTAACCGAATCGGTAAAATAAGAATTACAAAAAAAAAAACTATTATGTAATATATGATAGAGACGCTATCATGTTGTGGTGCCATATCTGCATCAGTCCAGATGAGCTTGCGAAAATAATACGAAAGGTTTAGTTATCATACCAAAAAGAGACTCCATCAAATGTTGATTGTGATATTGCCGTATTTGTAACACCATACGCAACTCTCTTGACGGCTGCCGGTTTTATTTTATAATATCTTGCTGCGGCTGATATTGAAGTAAATATAATTTCTTCGTTTTCTTTAATGTTTACAGCGAGGATAGGTCAGCCGAACATCTAAAATTAATTCCACCACCTCGTCTTTTCCTAACGTTTTCTCGTTGGGTAACTAGTTCTAGATTTTCTAGACGATTGTCGGTTTTAATGAGGTTGATGTGATTGATAACCAAACCATTTGGTGTTTGGTCCATTAAACGTTTCATAAACAAATCTGTTTTAACTCCTCCAACTCCCAAGGTATCCATTGTTTTACAAATTACCTAGCACTTTGTTTGTTTGGATATTTCGAATAATTCCACGATCATAGAGAGCCTCGTAGAGATCAAATACCGGATGTGGTTGAAACTCATCTTGTAAAGACAGGTTTGCAATATTATCATCAGTAACAGCACCATTGACATGATATACTCGCTGTCCATCTGGAATTTCATCACAAAACAACGAGTAGATAAAATATTTCTTTAGTATTTCAGTTCGCTCAGCATTATCACCGTTATCGCTGATCTTATAACCAGCTGATGTTGCGTTACCAAACGGTTGACCGTACTTAATGTGTATCGCCGATCCCAACATATTCCCCGCGTAAAGGTTGTATTTGGGGTAAACATAATAATACTCTTGCTCGCTTGCGCTTGTCATTATACAATAGATGAAATTCTAATCTCTAATTGTACGTATTTTGCTTAGCCCTTCGACATGTGTATAGTGCAGTGCGCTATAAATAGAATACCTGTTGAACACTCAATTAGACATTTGATAGTACAGTATATAACAATGCTGAAGTTACGTGATATAGCAAAAAAAAGCCTTATCGGAGAACCCACAAAAATAGCTACCGCTTTTGCTGGATTTGATAACAGCTATCGATTTGACAAACAAATCGTTTTAGTAAATTTTAAATCTATAAATCTTTTTCATCTGCTAGAACCAACCAGAAAACGTAAACTTGACAAACATAAGGGTTTGAAAATCCTAGTGCAGTATCATGTTATATTCTCAAAATTACGTGTGACAGAAGAGTCGACTGACGAGTAAATTGCAGATCTTTTTATTAGCGCAAAATCCAAGCATGTTTTGCCTGGAACTAATCTTTCGTTGCTAGCCGAAAAAATACACCAGGAAATTTGGAAAAAGAAAAATTCACCGAATCAGGTTCTGGTTGGAAGTTTGAGATGATTACTGAAATTTTATTTCACATAGTGAAATATAGCGTATTTCTATGTAGTTCATATATTGACCTGCCCCAAAATAAAAACCAACAAATGCTGAATTAACGTTAAAAACCTCGATGAGAGGTGCTTCTAATGGGCTATTCTTTCTGGGATGTTTCCAGCAGAAAAAGACGCTGATCGTGTTGACAAATATTTTTCTCTCGTCTCAAAATTAAATTTTACTGGTATTGACTTTCCAGTTGCAGAAAATCAAATACCAAAGTTTGAAAAGCAGATAATATTTCAGTTAACGTATTTGGTCTTCACGAGCATAAAAACGTCTATCCAAGTTATATTTCTGAAACAGCCACGCAATGGACAATAAACCTACTGTGTTGTAAAAATCATTACGTATGGATCAAAACTTTTAACGGACTTGTTGGTAAACAGTACAGCAAACAAGAAATAAGAAGTACTTCTGCTATCGTTGTTTACTCGGTTGCTCTGACAACGAAAAATTACAAAGCATCTACAGTACTGCGCTGATGTACAGAGAATAACAGTGCCAGGCAGGGATGAAAAAATTCTTCGGTTTGTCAATTATAAACATAAGCTAAAAATTTCTTTCGATATTTACGCCGACTTCGAGTGTTTACTTTAGCCTGTACTTGGCGCAGAAAATAATCCTAACCAATCAAGTACAAGAAAAACTCAAAACCATGATCCATACGGAGTCGCGTGCTAGATAGTTTGTTGTGTTGATCCAAGTTTATCAAAGCCGATTAAAACACATCGCAGTGATGGAGTCACCGCGCATACTCCAGCTGTTTGGCTTCTCAAGCAAATGATTAGCGAAGTTGATGATGTATTTAAACGTTGAAGAAAAACAACTCCCCTGACAAGGTCAGGGATAAAACTGACAGCTCAACAGAAATCCGATCACGAACAAGCAAAATTTTTTCATATATGTGAAAAAGCCTTTGACACAGAACGTGTATCACCAGCGCCTGGAAATAAAAAAGTACGTGATCATTGCCATTTGACCTGACAATATCGTGGACCGGTTCACGATAAGTGTAATCTATAGTTTCATGCTTCAGATTTTATTCCAGTTGTTCTTCACAATTTCCGAGGATATGACTGTCACATTATCGTAGAATCTTTTGGTGATCCTGAAATAACGTCTCGTTTACAACTTGCTAACGAAATCAAGCGTACCCCAAATAATTTTGAAAAGTATGTGTCAGTTACTTTAGGTAAGTTGCGTTTTATCGACAGCCTACAGTTTATGGCAGCATCGTTAGATGAGCTGGTGAAAGGATGTAGCGAATTTTCTAACCTACAAGATTGTTTCGGCGCCAAAGCTAGTTTGTTAACAAAAAAGGAGTATTTCCATACGAGTATCTCAATGATAGGAGTAAATTTGATGAAACTTTTTTACTTGACAAAGATCAATTTTTTTCACAGCTAAAAAACGAAAATATAACTGATGAGGAGTACAAATATGCACAAGATATTTGGAAAGAATTCAAGTGCAAGACATTTGGCGATTTTCATGATTTGTATGTGAAAATGGATGTATTATTGCTGGCGGATGTATTTGAAAGCTTTCGAAAAGTGAGTTATGATAATTATGGATTAGATCCTTGTTGGTATTACTCTGCTCCTGGGTTATCATGGGATGCTCTGTTAAAGTTTAGTAAGGTGGAGTAGAAAATTACTGACGGACGTTGACAGGTTTAATTTTATTGAAAAAGGTATCCTTGGCGGTATTAGCGTGAAATACAAAGAACGTGTATCACCAGCGCCTGGTAATAAAAAGTACGTGATCATTGCCATTTGACCGGACAATATCGTGGAGCGGCTCACGATAAGTGTAATCTAAAGTTTCATGCTCCGGATTTTATTCCAGTTGTTCTTCACAATTTCCGAGGACATGACAGTCACATTATAGTAGAAGCTTTTGAAAGAAATATTCGGAAGCAAACAACAAATACATGAAAGACTACGAATAACCTCTGAGTATGCAATATCAGAACAAATGCCGTTTGGTGGATTTCGTTGCATTGCACCTGACCAATTTCTTTTGGAGACAGAAAAAAAGATACCTGATGATGTTTCATATTTTGTTGAACTTGATCTCGATTATCCTACCTCATTGCATGATTTACACAACGATTATCCTTTCTGTGCGGAATCAATGATAATCGACTATAGTTTGTTATCTCTGAAACGACAAGCAATGTCATCACCGAAACAAAATTCTATGGTAAGTAAGCTCGTCCCAAATTTACTTGATAGGCGAAATTATGTTTTGCATTACAAAGTTCTTAAGCAAGCAGTAGATGCTGGCCTTGTGTTAAGAAAAGTTCATCGAGTGTTAAAATTCAATCAATCGCCGTGGATGAGAGGTTATATAAGGTCAAACACTTCGAGGAGAGCTTTATCGAAAACTGATTTCGAGAAAAACTTCTTTAAGCCTATGAACAACTCCGTCTTTGGTAAGACCATAGAAAATATTAGAAAGCGAGTAAACATCAAGCTAGTTAATGATATCAACCGCAGGAACAAACTTGTGTCAGGCGATGATTTTGTCAGCATGAAAATTTTTAATGAGAATCTTGTCGTTATACAACCAAGAAAAACACATTTGAAACTAAATAAACCGATTTATGTTGGAGCTTCTGTACTTGATTTGTCGAAGTGGCTCACGTACGATTTTCATTATAATTTTGTTTAAAAGCAGTGGCTGTCAAATACATTATTGTTTACCGATTCTGATTAGCTTGTTTTTGAAATCGAATGTGAGGACGTCTATCAGGATATCTTTGATAAACGACATCTGTTTGATCTTTCCTATTATCCTCGCGATAGTAAATTTTACGATGATACAAATGAAAAGGTTATTGGTAAATTTAAGGATGAAATGAATTCGCACATTATCAAATACTTTATTGGATTGCGCAGCAAAATGTACGCCGTGTTGCTAGACAGTAATAAAATAACAAAAAAGCAAAATGTTTACCACACGATTTTGTTAAATTTCTTCGGTTTGATGATTATAAATACGCGTTTGATGGAGGTGTTAGTTTGATAAGAGCAATGGCTATTCGAACAAATGATCATAAACTTGAAACAGATGTTATTATCAAACGTGGATTAAGCAATTTTGATGACAAAGGTTATTGCGAAAACGGAATAGATATGTTTGCACTTGGGTACTGTCGCGACGACAAAGTCGTTGATGATATACTTGATATCTTTTCATCTGACGATAAATCTAACGATAAGTCTATACCTGACATTATATTCTCCTAGGTATGAAATTTTATCTAAACTTTAGAAATAATGTTCGAAAATATGGCAGTGACAAATAGCAACAATAGCAAGATCAAATATCTAGTGATAGACGGTAAACAGTTGACAGTTGAAATTAACAATGAAACATCAGGAATATGTTTCAGCGGCCGTGACAGGCTCAAATGTGACAACAGCGAGTATTTCAATTATCTTGAAAAATAAAGCCAGGATTTGTCAGCAGAATTTAATTACTTTCATGATCCAATCAGTCAACAAAAATATACTAAACTTACCATCGATCTTGATCGATCAAAAGTATATTTTGTTGATAAAAAAATATCCTCTTACTAAACTACAAATGAAAGATTTATTTGAGTCTCGTAGTTGTGTAAGCGGTAAAATAAAGTTCAGTCTTTATCATCCTGATCATAAAATATTTCTGATATCCACAGTTGAAACACTGATAATCGGTGATGAGGTATGAAATTTTGTCTATACTTTAGAAATAATCTAATAAAATTTTGTCTAAACTTAAGAAATAATCTGACAAATAAAATTTTATCTAAACTTTAGAAATAAAATAATCTCAAAACAGCGGCTTTGCCGCCAACCTGATAGATGTGGTCATGGGTGGTCTGAAAATGTGTTTTTGTATTTGTTTGAAGAGGATGGAGGTCCTTCTGGATAGGGGAGACAGGGTCACTGAGCCAGAAACCTCCATTTAACCTACTACTGATGTTTATGCAGTGGTATAAAATGAGTTAGCTAACCTAAAAATGAAATATGCTGACTATAAAATAATAATTGCATGTGATTTTAATGCCTCTATCGGAACGGAGCCAGATTTTATCAAATATAATAGTATTATTGACCTACTTCAAGACTTAATTATACAGAAGACGAAGTAATGTATGATCGAGCTAATCAAGACGTAATGGAGATAAATCACTATGGAGAAAAACTCCAGATGACTAGACTGAGAATCGCCAATGGTAGATGTGAATCTGATAAAGAGATAGGGAAATTTACATGTATGCATGGCAATTCGGCCTCAACAATAGATTATGTCGTAGCTGACGTATGTGTTTTAAAAAAATATATCATCCTTTGACATAGATGATATTTTGGAATCTATACACATGCCTATTGTATTTTCCCTTGCCTTCATGGGTAAACTAGAGCAAAAGGCTATAAGTGTCTCTGGGGGTAACGGAATGAATAAATACATATGGAATAAAGAAAAAAGTCTATCTTTTATCCAAAATTGCAAAGATCTATCATCTCAAAATAAGGGTAAGATTTTAAATGAGCTAAACAATAGGAAATTTATTGAATGCGTCGAAACAATTATTGATATCTGCCATGATGCAGCAAGCACAATGAAAATAATCAATAGAAAGCAAATTCTCGCTGTGACATCTCCAAGAAGAATTGTTAAATGTCAGCCTTTTTTGATACAGATTGCACAAACGCCAAAAGCAAAACCTTAAGATATCTAAAACAGTTTAGATTAAAACGTACAAATGAATCACTTGAAGATTATAAATTTTACAGAAATGTGTATAAATCTCTTACAAGAATCAAGCAAAAGCAATATGAATTAAAACAAAAAATAGCCTTTTAGCTGCATTATACTCTAAGGATACACAACTTTTCTGGCGCCTTGTAAAGAACCCAAGCACTGGTATGCGAAACAGGATCACGTCTGCAACTGGGTATGAATATTTTTCTGAATTATTGAATTTTTCCAGTTCTGTTGACCAGATACAGGAAACTGAAAACTTTCAAGTAATACACGAGACTTTAGTTATAATAATCACTGAAGAAGAGGTATGTCTAGCACTGAGTAAACTGAAACATAACAAAACTGGGGGAATAGATGCTTTATCCAGCGACTTCTTTATATGTAGGAGCAACATAATTGCACCAATACTAACAATATTGTTTAATAAACTATTCGATGTTGGATATTATCCAGAATATTGGTCAACGGCTATCATCATACCAATTTTGAAGAAAGGGGATGTAAATGAACCCTCCAATTAAAGAGGCATTAGTTCACTACCTGAATTAACCAAAGTGTTTACATCGATTTTATATAACAGAATTAATGAATTGGTGGAGGAAAACGAATTACTGGGCAAAGAGCAAGCAGGATTTAGAGCTGGGTATTCCACAGCCGATAATATATTTATATTATATACATTAATTTGTAAATATTTAAGAAAACGTAGGGGTAGATGCTATGCAGTATTTATTGACTATGAAAAAGCCTTTGATACGATAGAGAGACGCTTACTTTAACAAAAGCTAGTTAGTGAAAATATTAGTGGTAAAATGTCAAGAATCATTAAGGCTATTTATATTGATGTTAAAGCATGTGCCATGTCCAACAGTCTTATTACCGATGTGTTTAATTGCCCTTTGGGCGTGTGTCGAGGTTGTGTTTTATCGCCTTTACTCTTTTCTTTATTTTTGAATACTTTGAAACCCTTTTTAGCTGAAGGAAACAGGTGAGTGTCTTAAGAAACCTTAGAACTATTTTCACTGTTGTATGCAGAGGATTTAATTGTCTTTGCTGACACTGCTCACCAGTTGCAAAATATGCTCAATAGGTTGCATACATATTGCCTAAAGTGGAAATTAAAGGTGAATATGGAAAAAACAAGAGTGGTTGTATTTCGCATAGGTGGTTATCTCAGAAGTTAGGAAAAGTAGTACTATGGCCATACAGAGGTAAAGAATTGAATCATATTATAAGTATTTAGGATGCATATTTTCTTCAAAAAACCCTTGGTATATATGCCTGAAAACTCTATCCTTGCAGGCGCTGAAGCATTTCAAAATTTGGCAGATTACCCGTAACTGGATTGCTTCTTCTGTTTGACTCAAAGATAGCTCCCATACTTAATTATAGAGCTGAGGTTTGGGGGTTTCATGATGCCAATGATATTGAAAAAGCTCATTTGTCATTTTGTAAATATATCCTTGGTACGTCTAAGTCTACTCCAAATGCATTTGTAGATGAAGAATTAGGAAGAATTAGTATGCAGTGTATAAGATATAAACGTATTTTGAAATATTGGCTAAGAATTCTAAAATGCCAGAAGACATATATCCTAAACAATGCTACGATTTACAATTAAGATGGGGGAAAATTGTAATTGGTGGGCTAGCAATGTTAAAAAAGCTTCTATTTACATTTGGATTTGGCACTGTTAGGTGTACTCAGGGCGTAAATGATGAACATGTATTTCTAAGAGTGTTCAGCCAAAGACGAGAAGATAGTTTCAGGCAAAATGCATGATGATATTAAGTCGATAGAAAGAGTGCACTTCTATAGGTCATCGGGAGTAGAATTTACTTGTCAAAAATATCTAGAATTGTTAGGAGATAACGAACTTTGTTATATAATCACTATGTTAAGAGCGGGGAACTTATCCAGTCAGAGGTAATACCGGAAGATACGAAAGTATCTGCTATGAGGAAAGATTGTGTCAAATTGGTAAAGGTAACATCGAAAATGAATTCCGTTTTATTACTGCTTGTCCGCTATACGGGGAAATACGAAGAAAATGCTTGCCCACCTTTGCATATAAAAATCCAACTTCAGAAAAATTTAGGTCCTTTATATACAATGATACTAGTAAAATTCTGATGACCAATTTAGCATTGTTTACTGTAAAAGCCTGAAAGATTAGAGAAGCCGTTTAATCGACGACTCCTGCTACATAAGACTTTAGATCAATATCACAAATCTTGATCCATATAAGTTGCAAGGTCACCCTTAAATCAGTTTGTTTGATTACTGTGCAGTATATATTTGTATCTCACCTACATCCGAAAAAAGCAATAATTATTACTTTCATATATATTATTTCTTATAAATACGTTGTTCTTTTGTTACACACCATAACATCTTTTGGTACCGCATGATGTATGGATATGTATCATGGGCCAGTGGCCCTATACTACAAATAAACACTTATTATAACATTCTAGTATATTATATATATATATATATATATATATATATATATATATATATATATATATATATATATATATATATATATTCAGAAATTAATATTTAATGGATTTAATAAGTGCTTTAAATTAAATATTTTCAAATGTTTCATATGTTAAAATGAACATAAGCTTGTTTACTGGTTCAATACATCACACAAAGGTTCAATACATCACATACAAATTCAATGATAACAGCAAAGTACGTTATACTATGGTTTTACTCATCAATAACTCTTTATAAAATTTTTTGTTGTTGTAAAAATAATACAAAGAGAGCACGATTTGCATCAGAAATTAATAAATGCACTGGGTCAATCTTCTTTGGTAATGTTGATAAAGCCCTGATATATGAAAAGTTAACTTTATATTTTCTTTATTGAAACATTGGACAGTTATTTTTGAAAATCAACCGTTTACATTCTCTTATCATGCTTGCGAAAACAGTAATAGCTACTAAAATAAATCAGATATGTGTGTTACGATGGGGGGTTTTGTGGGGTTTTTTTTTTAGTATTTCACATGGTCCGAAACAGCCGGACGTTTGGGCCAAATCAGCCCACAATTTGGGCCGAATCAGTCACGGTCCGAATCACTCATGGTCTAAATCAGCCAGCATTCCTCGTTTTTATAAGTAAATCTCTCGTCTGTTTATTTATCCAGCACAATATCAACCGGAATGAACCTCACATACAAGGAAATTACCTCATAATTGTAGTTATTTTTCGGGCATTTAATACGATTTTTCATCAAACTACTTACGCTTGCGTAATTGTGTTTACGAGTGGTGTAATAAGGTTCGGTCTATTTTGTTTAACATTACTCAGTTATGATAATGAGCTGGGTCCTAAAGGGCATTGCCCCTTAACGGTCACGGGGGTGTCATTAAGGCTTCCAACTGTGCACAATTAACTGAATTATAATTAGCGTCACTTTCAATTAAACCACAAAGGTATGCAAACTTGCACTTTTGAAAACTACATTGAGAAAGACATAAAGAGATTACCCTGTATTTATTTGTATCTGTGTTACTACACTAAGGTCACCAATGCGAAATCCCGATGTTTATTAATAACGCATGTTCTTTGTAAGAGTACAACATGGCGGAATGGATATGTAAATGTTTGTATTCAAACATGAAGACAGCAAAAGGTTTCAGTGTTTTTTAACAAGTAGGATGAATTTTCATTTGATCTTCAAGCCCAAGTGTAAGGCACTTTATACTTTTACCTCTTGCAGGGGTCTAGGAAGCATGGAAAAGAAAAACATCCCAATTCTCTTGTCCTTATGCACATGTCAGATTTTGTACCAATGATAGTCTTCACTTTTGGATAATTTGTTTTCATTACAGTATTCGACATATTTTATTCTTTTCTTTTGTAACAACGTTTCCAGCTTACAGCTTATGATTATTAACATCTTTTACTTTCGCAGATCACACGAAGTTTAAAACCCAACATCTAGATTAGTGGTTCCCAAACATTTGTGGCCGCAACCATAAACAGTTTTTTTCCCTTGATCTTTATGAACCCGTTTCCACATTTTGATAAGTTTTACTGCCCTCAAACACAATTCCTGGTGACTCTCCGCGATCCTCCAGAACGTCCTCGCAACCCTGATTTGGGTTGGGACCTGGGGATGAGAACCATTGATCTAAATCTTGACTAGCAAAGCAATTTTAATACAACTAGGCCTATATAATTCATAAGCACACCACGAACAAAATGTACGAGTGTATTTGCCTTCTTGAAAAGAAATATAAAACAATATTCTGTATGAATAGGTACATGATGGTATAGGCCTAGTTCTGAAACTCTGCAGCCATCGATCATTACTGGTGGCGTTCTCTTATTTTTATTAATAAACACTAGGGATTTCTCATTGATAACCTAATATTAGTAACATAGATATAAATAAATGCAGGGAATTTCCTTCGTCTATTTTTGGGAATGTTTATTTTATCCCATGGGCAAATATGAGATAAATGAAATTATGAAAATATAGATTAGAGTTAGAATTTGTGATAATAAGATGTATTAATTACACTTTGTTGAAAACTTAAGCGTATTAATTACCTTGCCTATTGCGAGCAGCCAAGAATCAGTTCTTTTAGTGACTATACAACATTTTTATTTGTTTCTGCAGAACCGTTGCATACAGTGACTATGAACGATGGTTAAAACTAAATAATTATACATATACAGCAGTGGAATTACAATTTAACTTCAAATTAGGTAAGCAGCTTCACATCTATAAATAACTTTTCTTAGGAGATGAAAAGGTCACTGAAACTATTTATATACTTACAAAGTGCTTCAGTAAGATTTGCATGACGTTTATTTTTACGGCTTTTTGGAGGATACTGGAGAAGAGTTGTACACATTCAATGTGTCTTCAAATGCCTATATTTTATCAACATTCAGGATCGGAGACCTCAGCAATGAGTCATGGTTTATCATCTCATTATCAGTTTTTCAATTTTCTGTTCATTCTTTCTTATACCGCAGAAATAGTTTAAGATCTCATGTAATTTAAAACTGACTCAAAAGTTTTCTTGGAACAAGACAATCATATTCAGGTTGTTTTCTTGCACTTTAAGCTAATTTTTTTTTTTTTTGTAAACATGTTTACGTGACCTTATGACAATTTCTTTACATCGTAGAATGTGCTGGAAAACAACTTTTGACCCATTATCATGGTCCTGATATTGTGTCTTAGTTTTTTTTTTTAATAAAAGGGTGTGATAAATAGAATTAAGTATTCCTGTCTTAAAGATATGCAGTGGAAACAGTCTTTTAATTGTTTTTAATTATTATTTGAGAAGATTTGCTTATTTCAGTTATCCATTGGAATTACAACGTGTTCATTGACTTGATGGTAAAATCATAATTTTGTTTTTTTCTTACTTTTCTTTAAAGACATTCTGGATTATATCATTGTGATAAATCAAGATTGTTGATACGTTATCACGTTCGGATTTGTCATGTAAATTTTAGAACTATATGTGATTAAATTCACAATACTGTAATTTTTAAAATTTTCACTTTGTATTTGAGAGAAATAAATTATTTGTTCAGTGTTACAAAACTTGTTGGTTTTCGCTTTTCTTCTCTTACCTATTTTAAGACTATTGAATCATAACAACTGCTTCTGCTCAAAGTGCATTGGCACTTCACTGCAGATCAATTAATTTCTTATTTTCACTCAACGTTGCAGAATGAGCAATATATATATATATATATATATATATATATATATATATATATATATATATATCCACTTGAGACATGTCAATGCACCCAAGCTGTCCTTTTGCGGTGTGTTAGGCGGACTCAGCACATTTCCTCAGTAATAGGGATCTTTTGCTGTTGCATGTTCCAAAGCCATTTTTGTCAATGACTCCTGTCTATGTCTGGTGATCTGCACCACCTCTAACGTTTAAGTCACCAAGGATGATGAGCTTGTCCGTCTTCGGTACATATGCAGTAAGAGACTCCGGGCCTTCATAACATTTTTTTTTTCATGATCTCATCTGGGTTGTGCATGGTTGTTGCACGGGCGCTGGTGAAAGTTGTATGTCTTTTCCAGATGGTGGATGTCTCATTTACATAGTCGGTCATCCGCTCCCGTTGGGAAATTTGTGAATTTGCTGACTAGTAAACCCAACTCGAGCTTCTCGTCACTTTTCTTTATTTCCGCCACTTCAGAAGGAGTAGCCGTCTGCATCTTGGTGAGTTGTTTTTCCTCAGCTAGACGAGTTAAACTCATAGCAGCTATCTAGATGTTGAATCTAACTAGTTCTGTACAAGCTAGAGCAGTTCTTTTCTTTTGTTGTATCTTTTGTCCACTAGTGTGCGCATATTCCAGGCACCGATGGCGAGTGCAGTCACCTTTGTCTTTATGTCAGATTTTCTGCCGCTGTTGTGTTTTCTCCATCAGCTGCGGTATGCTGACTTGTGTAAACGCGATGCAGGAAATGTTTACAGCACCTTTTATAGCCACCTCTTTGTGCTGCAGAGGTGAGCACTGTGATCCTCAATAGGGATGCTCAGGCGCCCTGCGAGGCTGCTGATTTCCACTGCCTCTTCGGCCCAGTGAAAGCGACCCTATGTTCGGAACCACCAGGGTGCGATACTGCAGATACCTCTCCCAGGGTATACACACCTGCTGCTATGCAGCTGGCCAGGGACTTGAAGATATCTTGTGGTAGATAAAGTCATGACTGGCGCGTCAGTTTGATTTAAGTAAATGAATGTCACACAGTCGCCTTCGCTCTCTCGTCCATGGTTCTTTGTAACCCGAAGCAAGACAATGTCGAGACGGCTGGAAGCAAGTTTTGCTGCAGTGGATGGCCATCGGATCCTACTGTACCTGAGATGAAACCAGGCGCTATCCACACAGCTTTTTGAAATCTTAGAAACAAGGTGGGGGATTGTGGCAGGGGATGGGCATATCTGCTTGGCCGCCTAATCCACAAGGACTTCCTAGATTTCAGGTTTTATCTGTCCGCTCTGGCTCAACAGCCACAAGATTACCCTCTACTGTTACTTAAAGCAACAATCATAACTTGACCTGACCATTTGTAGGTAACGTATATAAATCTCAGATTCAGATAATCAAGAGTTTTGAAATCTTGAAATAATGGGAAAAATTATTGAAGATATTCTATATATTCGATGTAGGTTTGTTTCTTAATATGCATAAAATAAATTAGTCATGATTTAACCTTCATTTGAAATCAGCACTAATCACGATAAATAAGTCATAATTTAGTCATGAAATTATATGTCTCGCTAGCATAGATTCAGCTCATTATAAAGATTGATTGACTCCACACAAGGAATACAATTAAAAAAGTAAAAGACTGTCTAATTCAGATGTAAGTTCTTTCGTCTTTAAATTGCTGGCAACATACCTGACTGCACGCCATTACAAAAGCATAAAAGAAACTCGGTTTAGAACCACATAAAGTTGTGACAAGAACGATACGAAGATCAAATCATACCCATTGATTCATTTCATTCAACCGATCCCATGCTGTTCAGCATCGTATAGGTATGTGTTTCTATTTGAGCCTGTAAATCTGTAGATGGTTTTATACCCTTTTGCATTTTCAGAGAATGGTTATATGCTGAGCTAAAAATGACTGGCGAAAATGTAACAAAAATATGTTTTCCAGCATTATGTTTACGTACTTTCCATTTCAATAATTTCAGAGTAGGAACATGTTCTCCAATGACAAATGTTCCGTTAAAACTATCGGACAATTATGTTTCTAACCTAATGAGATCACAGGTAAATTATAAACTGTCCGTGTTCTATTCTTCATAAAAACAAGTGTTTTTATGTAGGATTTCATGCTGGTAGTACATAGTATCTTCGACAGCAACTAGGAAGCTATGCAAGATTTATTGAAACGTTTGAACCATACTAGAAAAAATATATTCAAAGTTTACCTTCATTTGAAATCAGAACTAATCACGAGTTTGGTGGGAGTCATTGTAAACATTGAAACATTCCGTACCATATGCCTCATGATGACAGCTTTCCAGTATCTACTTCTCATACATGCACAGCGCAAACGAGTAAGAACTGTTGCATTTTATTATAGTACCTAATTTGAGGCCGTACATGACAAAATCATGCCAGATTTTTTAACAATGATATTGAGGGGTCTTAAAGCTTGTGAGGAAGAAGGCGATTTCGTCAATAATTTAAATACATATTGTTTTCTTACAAGCAAGACGAATTCCTTCTATTGGATTTTTGCCAAACATTTTGACCGCTATTCATGGTCATTTGTATATTCGTGCTCATTTTATTAGGTCGGTTACAGCAAAATATTTTCCACGATATACAACGTATAAACATAAATTAATTAAACCAGCTTTAATCAATGTGACATTGTATGATTAATGTAAAATACAACAGCGGATATTTTATGGATAAAATTAAATCTACTGGCACTTTACAAGGAATCACTCACATTCATATGGTGTCTGGTAAAAATATGGTGCATTATTGGCATAATTCCATACATGTCTTCACGTTTTAAGCTAGATCTCTCCAACTCAACGTCAACCGGAAAGATCCCCACTTACAAGGAAAATAACGCAATACTTATATCTATTTTTTCGGGCATCGAATATAATTGTATATCATTTCAAAGTATTAGTTAACTTCCGCCAAATTTGTATACTGGTATCAGTTTGTGCTCCTACATCGTGACGAGAGAGAGAGAGAGAGAGAGAGAGAGAGAGAGAGAGAGAGAGAGCACCTTTGAAAACTACGTTGAGGAAGACATAAAGGAAATGTCCAATATTTATTTATATCTAAGCTACCAATGGGAAATTCCGAATGTTTATAAATGACGAAAGTTGATGGGTATGGAAAGTGTTTTTGATATAGCAGATCAGCATTGCGGAATGGATATATAACTCTTAGTATTCAAACATCACATAAATATGATAGAATGACTTACGGTTTTGAATCAGGTAGCGTCAGTTTCTTATGATCTTTATGGTACAAGTATCAGAAGCTTGGCACCTTTTCCTCTTGCAATCTTAAAAGACGTTTTGATATTTAAAAAAAAAATCACAATTCTCTTATCTTAATGCACATGTTAGATTTTGTGCCATCAATATTCTTTACTTTTGGACAATTTGTTTTCATTCCATGAATCGGCATATTTTTTTCGTAACGACTATTCTAGCTCAAAGTTTATTATTATTAACATTTTTATCAAAATGCAGATCACACGAAATTTAAAAACCAATATATAAATTTTGATGAGCAAAGCAATTATATTAAAACTATATAATTCATTAATGTTCAGTATTAAGCAGCAACCGATCATCACTTGTGATAAATGCAGTGTTTATTTTCTGACATTACATATTTATTTTAAATTTGAGTTCAAGCTCATAAAATAACTTATTCACGGATAAATAGAACGTTTTTGAAGTGTACTTGGAAGAAAGTGTAAAGGAAAACGTCGGACAAAATTCATGCATTCCAAAAAACACTTGCCATTAAAATAATCATAATTAGTAGTAGTAGCTCTATTTGTATATTATTTGTATAGTTCTTATTATAATTGGAACACTTCTGTAGTAAAATATAAACTGCCCATATGTGTATACAGACGTGCATACTGTCGTCTTCCTACCCTATCCTGTACATTCGTTTATCCAATGTAAACACTGACTGTAATAACAGATGCCGAAAATATTCTGCAGATAACGTTTCATATTAAATCTTTGTTAAAAAGATCCAGTGGGTCATTATTTTCAAAATATAGTGACGACATAAGGTTCTCATCTGGTTTTTATCTAACTTATGACTTGATAGCTTTGTTATACGAAAGCATATTAACGCTGGTCGGTCTCTCATATAAAGTTTAGCCTGTAGATATTGTAACCAGAAAACCCCATGGAATTTAATTTGCGTTTCGTTGTTTAATATTTCGCTTCGATAAAGTTTATGTTGTGATTTTAAATGTTTGGCGGGCTTTGCAGTGCCATCTAACGTCTTAGTTTTGGGTCACGTGATTCCGCCTTGGTAAATATACAGGCCAACTGTGGCTGCTATGGTGGTGTGTTAGGAAGCAGTATAGAGTGAAGACGTATCCTGCAATGTAGCAGTTTAACAACCGCGCCAGAGCGAGCACACTTAGTCGTATTTTGTTGGACAGGAGAGAGCCAGGCCAGGAATTGGAAAAGAATAGGGACAAGCTCTTTCGTCGACCAAAAGCCTGGCGCTACAAGGCTCGTCCAAGAAACGCAGAGGTCTTGCGGTAATACACGTTTTTGACTGAGGATAACTCTTCTTTCATCATTTTGCAACTATCGTCTCTCTCTGTCGATCTCCATCGGATAACGACGCGACTCTGCGACCAAGTCGGCGACCAGAGGAAGACCCAGTCGGCAACTGCAACCGAGACTGCGACAAGTCGGTGACCAGTCTGCGACCAAGACTGCGACCAGTCGGCGACTCTGCGACAAGTCGTTGACATAGTCGGCGACTGCGACCAAGTCGGCGACCAAGACTGCGACAAGTCGGCGACCCTGCGACCCAGTCGGCGACTACGACCAAGTCGGCGACACACAAGAAGCCAGGAATAAGACGGTATCCCGCAAAGGTAGAAATCTGTCACACTCTCGAGTGCCAGTCCTTAGACAGATTCAGTGGGCTATCATTCCAAATACAAGACCTATCCTAAAGAATCCGAGATAGCGAGACTCGGGGCAGGTAGCCGAAACAATATTCCGCTACAATATCAAATGCAGCATGAATCAGAATGCACGCATTTTTATTACTCCAGCACCACATGGACGACTTCTGTAACAATATTGTATTTTTTTTTCACGGAGAAGACTTAGTAGACAGAGGGCGGAAAGCATCATATTTATTGACCTTAATGACGCAAACCCAGCTAACACACAACGTTTTCACAACGTTGCTATATGGTTGTGTTTTTGTCACGTGGGAAAATAACGTTTTGGCAACGTTGCTGAAACGTTACACTTGAACATGATCTTAAATAGTCCTGTGATCTAAAAGATACAGTAAATTACAAATGGCATGTAGGTGAATTGATCTTGATAGTATGGACGAGAAATAATATAGTTTTTATAAAGATAATATATAATGTTTTACAACGTTGTACCAATGTTGTGGTTATCACTTTACATTTGGAGGGGGAAACAAATACAGTTTCGTTGTTTGTTCATTTTTATTTTCAAAACCAATAACTAAAAGAAGGTTGCAGCTTTTGTAGGAAAATATTTACTCTTCAGCTTTTTTTAAAAACATTACAAACATGACCTACTGCCATTGCCTTGACAATATTTTACGTATCTACGAACCGAAGTGTAGCTCATCCTCTACCGGCCGAATCGCATTTGTGGAAGAGACGTATCTCCTGTTCCCGCTATTTTGAACCACCAAGGTATGAACATTAAATAGTTAATGTAAATTCGCATTTTTAGTTGCAGAAAATAACGTTTATTTATTGATTGGTTTATTTATTTATTGATGTCTGTTGATGCAATCATGCATATATAAACCACAGGGGGTCGTATCGTTGCTTACTTTACCTGTCATACATGTACTATATAATTACAAGAGAGGACACTTACCTCCTTTCTTGCGCGACCTATTTAAAAACAAACGCTGAAATTTCAAGCTAAGCTTTGCAAAGCTTAACCAATTTGGTACCCATATTTAGCTCAAGCATTCGACTGTGTATCCCTATCCAAAGTTTGACTTTATATCATACCTTTAAGGAATGCCAGACCATTTTCTCACGCTACCGCTCCACATGGCCCTGATCGCGCCAGCTTAATATGCAACTAAAACCCCGCTGAATGGAATACTGTCCTCTTACTGGTTAAAAGAAAATGACGTCCTGCATTTATTTATAACTTATTTTCAGTTGGCCAGTGAGAAGGCATTATTCCATTCAGCGCGTTGTTCTTGCATATTAAGCGGGCGCTATCAAGGCCATGCCGAGCAGTAGCGTGGGAAACTGGCCTGGCATTCCTTAAAGGTATGATAGTAAGCCAAACTTCGGATACGCATACAAAGTCGAATGTCTGAGCTGAACATCGGTACCAAATTTATTACGCTACGCGAAAAGTAACTTGAGATATCAGCGTTTATTCTTAAATATGTCGCGAGAGAAAGGAGAGAAGTGTCCTCTCTTGTAGTTATTGTATAGTACATGTCTGACAGGTAAACTGTAAGCAACGATACGAGCCCCTGTGATGTAAACTGCTACGAGGCGCGAGGCAGTGTCATGGCTGCAATCGCATTTTCAAACAAAGAAAGTGAGACTATCGGCCAACTAGTTCGAGTTTCCTCTGACCCTTGCCACCCCATTTTTGATATTTGGACATTTATGTTGGGGTGTAGGGTCAGAGTCCATTGATTATCGAAAAGTTGAAATTTGCTGATACTATTTGGTGTCCGCATAGGGTAGATGCTTACTAGCTGGCCAAACAAACTTTAGCGACCTTTCGTCGAGATATACCTGCATGAAATCGATAGGAATATGATTTATTTTCTCAGATATTGTGAGTATAGCATTCGTTATATCTTTAATCCGCTGACAGACTAGCCGAAACTATAGCGTTGATGAAATTTGACCTGGAACTCACCATTTGCATTCTGAGTCACGTGACTACACAAATATGGCGACCTACATGTCAATAACTGCAGAGTTCAAATAGTCACGTGATATCAACAATTAACCATTTCTAATGTTGCAGTTGGAAAACAAATCGAACATATAAATGAAAGTACGTAACATTTATAGAAAAATAAAAGAACATAAACTTCTAAAAATATTTATTCTGGCAACAACGACCAGAAATCTGTAAATGTTGCAGAAACTTGGAGAAAAAAAAAAGTCAACAAGCGGAGATCACAGGTGAACGCGGTAGTCACGTGACTCCAGCTAAGTACATCGCTGTCACCAGATCACTCTGGTTTTCTCCACCTTGCTCTGCGATATCGACAGGTTTATAATCGTTGTTCTCAGAATAAATATGTTGAGAATTAAGTGTGCATTATATTTATGTACAAGTATTACGTGACTTTTAATTAATATTTTCGAATTCTATGTACAACAACTTTCGAAATTGTTTATTGTTGATGTTTAAATGAATCGATAAAGTACTACACCCAACCAACGCGGAGGGATAAAATACATGGTTAGCCATTTGACTCTTATTTCATCAATATTTGATTATTCATTTCTGTCTTTTATAGCATGGCATTTGCAAAGCAGACGCATTTCTAAATTGATAACAAAATCAGCTTCACCTAGTGCCCAGGACTATCAAAGCTCGAGTACAGGTGTCACGGTACCAATTGTTTTCCCGTAGACCTCAATGCTAATGTTTTGTGAAATAAACATACTTTCTATTCATCCTACGCACGCATGTCACACACTGTCATTGAGAACAATGTTAGATTTTCAATTTGACAAGGGCAGAACCAGGCACTCCATTGCATTTAAGAGAGATAACTCTGCTGGAACTAGACGGGGGTAAGAGTTACAGTATCTAGTCACACCAGACACATTTTCAGTCATGTGTACCACATTTAAAAAAAAAAATCATAAAAAATACAAAATGTGATCTATATATGAATTAACATAATTTCATATGTTGCCAAGAGGATCAACTTTTTCTTTTTTTGAGCCCAACAGAAAGTACAAATCTTACATAATGCACCAATCACAGCTAGTTTTGTTGTTTATTTCTTAATACAACGTTCCTACACCTTAAGCTCCGCCCACCTGGGGTTGTACAATTGGTATCGTTATACCTACAGCAAACTACAATTTACATCCGTCTTGTCCGATTTGGCAAGTGCTTACACTTGGGATTTTTATTTACATGAAATATTTGGACAAAATAAATTCATCTTTGCGCAAATTGATTTCACCATCCACTTGCCTGAAATGACAAGTAAGTGCACAGTTACCTTGTAACTTGGCTTAACAATATGAAGGGAAGCACAAGTGCAGTGAAGAAAGTTTCATAAATTTTCATAACGCTAGTTAACGTGACTTCTGCATATGTAAGCAGTGCTGACATGATATATGACTTTATTTAAGTATTAAAATTATTTTTGTAATTTGCAGGTACCTGAGCAGAAGAAGAAACAGATAAACTTTACAGTGGAGGTGGAGACTAATTCTGATTTGTAATTGTAATTAAATTTAGAAAATAAACAAAAAGTGATATTAAAATAACTGTTGTATTGTTTCCATCTTTCATTTTTGTGTCTTAAAAACAAATATCTGAACCTTCAGTATGTAAATGCAGGGGAGTCCTTATCAGCCTGTCTACTTTTACCTTACACCATGCTACTTTAAAAAAAATTGTCCCCATTGGGGTAGGTCCCCCAAAACCCCTGCCTACTTTGTCAACTCACCTGCCACATCTCAATCAATGGAAGGCCCTGCTGTAAAGCTTGTTAGTAAAACTACCCAAGTGGATTTCATACAATGAAGAGAAAGCAATGTTTGCATATAAACCATGTTAGAACATCTGCACACTTGCACTGAAACTGATTGCATACTTCAGAATGGGCGTATATAATTTTATTAAAGAAGTATCCTTACTAATTTATCTAAGATTCTTTTTCAGTGTATGAACAGATAAATAAAAATTTTATATTGTGCAGAGTGCATTTTTATATATACGACTTTGAAATAACTTGTGAGAGTTGTCACGCATCATTGCATGCAGAGTGCAAATTTGTACAGTGTTTGAACAATTAGTGTACCCTGGCATCTTATCGCTACTCCTATTATTATTATTATTATTATTATTATGGTCAAATGACGGGTGAACTGACACCAAATATGGTGACAATGGCAGCCTTGAAATTCCTGCTGTCACAACTCCTAGAGGGATGGTGTGTTTACATTTTTGTAATATAGATTTGGACATTCTTGCCAGCGGTAGGGAATATGTTTCAGAAACAAAAGCAGCTTTCATCAGATTTGCATATAGGTTTTGAATGTTGTGAGAATGTTGTAGGAAAGTTTTATTATAATGTTAAACAACAACGTTGTAGCAACATTCCAGCAAGTTAACCAAATCACATTGCCACAGTGTTATATGAGAACGTTGCCACAACCTTACTGCAACATTGTTGCAATGTGGAGTTGTCAGTTGGGAAGTCTCTTTAACCCCTTCATGAAACTTACTTACCAATATCTGGGATTTAACAACAAGCGATGGACTTCAACATGGTTATGCTTTGACCTGTGGTTTACAGCGAGTGAGCTACATACCAATTTAGGACAGTGAATAATTATGGTTTACTTATATGGTATTTTGATTTTTCTAATAGTCAAGAATGAAGATATTTAGCAAGTCAGTTATGTGCGCCAGACGATCTGAAGAATTACATATATTTTTAAGGTAATTTTTACCTATGACAACAGAAATAAGCAGACACCACCAGCGGTTTTCTTGTGGAAATAATAACCATACAATAAAACAAAATACATTTTCACCTTATTTATCTTCCAAAACAGAAAACTCACTTATGAATAGTATTTTCATCTCAACATTTTAAAAGGGACAAACGTTGGGTTGGATTCTGTAGTAAAACTACCTTATTGTGCAGTGAACACTGTTACTGCCTGTTACTATTATACCTCGCTCTAGAAAACTGCCCCGACTACTATACGTCTCGAACAGATATCATACATTATGTACAGTTAACACATCAGGCTCAGATTCATAAATGCATGTGCTATTTTTTTTTTCTTGTGGCAATACATCCATATATACCATTCATCAAGGGGCCCCGAGTGGCTGAGTGATCTAAAGCGCTCACCATTATGGAGCACTACCATCTCACCTCTGTCTGCATGGGTTCGAGTCTTGGGCTTGGCCAGCGTGGGTACGTGAGAAAGTCTGCCAGTAGCTTCTCATGGGTCAGTGGTTCCCTCTGGGGTTTTACTGGGTTTTTCTCTATCATTTATACTGGCCGCCGTGTATAGCCTATCTTGTGCTGAAAATGCGTTAAACCCTACAACAACAACACAACAACAACAACAACAACCATTCATCAACACAATTTCTTACCCAAGTCTGTAGTTAATGGTGATAAATAATCGCACAAAAGACGTGCTGACATTTTGTTAATTTGTAACAGCTGAGTGTTGATTTCTTTTCAGCCATTAACACATGATGATTCTTTTGTTAATTAAGAAACACATGTATAAAGTTGCATTTCATATCTGTGAAAGTCTTCTTATTTTATGCAAAGCCAGAATAGTATCGTCTTGAGAATTACAGGTCTTTATATGACAATCTCACACAAGGTCAGTGTATATCAGCACCATACTATTAATTCATTGTTTTGATAAATGAAATTTGTACAAGATTTACAGTACTATGTTTGGATTCATTTACGATGATTTGATTGTAATTTGTTAAATGTAAAATGTAATGTAATGTAAAATGTAAAACTTGCTTGACTTTAAACTTCATCTGTAACATAATACTTGTTTGAATTTAATTGGTATAACTGTCATTAAATTCAGTGTCAAGACGGCGAGGACAATACTCATAATGACTTAGACAACTAGCAGATTATAAAACTAACCTTGATCACTTGATCTTATGGTGAGGACAATGCTCACAATGACTTGGACATCTGATCTTTTTATGAAAATGTTGGAATTATGCTTGTGAAGTGTTAGATTGTTAGATTATGTAATGATTAATTTTGATTGAGAATGACAAATTTGTGAGGATAATGCTCACAATGACTTCAACACTATTTCCTTAAGAACAGTTTTGGATCTATAATTTAAGAAAGGAATAACGTTATTGCAGCATAAAGAAAATTCTCAGGTATTTAATTAAAACAAAAAAGACCTATGTCAGCATAGAGGAACATCATAAAGATGCATTTAGCTTCATAAAAATAAATACAGTAATTAATACATACATAAATAAAAGTATTGATCAACTAGGACAATACTCACTTCAACCATATAACTGTGTTCTTATAATAAATGATATAACAATTTGTAATTTTGCTTACAAAAAATAAATTAGAAATGAATAGGAGTCATATAATTCAGAAGAGATAAAATCACTGAAAACCCCTTAAATAGATATTGCTTTGTGCTTAAATAGACCTTAAACAACAATTTCCTGTCCAACATATTGCTTAAAGCTCCACAACGTTATACAAATAAGTAACAAACTAAACAAAATAAAGAAATAAGAATTCACAATAATGGTGATGTGACTAGTTTGATGGCTTCTGCACCTACTACCCACAGGCACCTGTTACACTTCTGACAAAACTCAAGAGCCCACAAAACTCTTCAAGTTTGTTATAGTATTCACACACCCTCCCATTTGTTTGTACCCCCCTAGCGATATTAAAAACGAAAAGCATCAAGGATATTTTTTTTAAAAAAATGTGTACATAACTTAGTCATTTCGTTCAACAAAAACAGAAGCTACCAATGTAAACTAGCAGTTAGACTGCTCGCTTCCATTTCTGGCTTCTAGAATATAGTTTTAATATTTCTAAAACAAACTCAACAAATGAATGGTATGAACTCTTGTATACCTGTCTTCAAAGTAACGTAAATCCAAAATTTATATAATTATTGAGATTTTCAAAGACGATGAACTACATCACATCTGTTGCTTGCAAACATAGGCTGAAGACCGTGTTCCTAAAAAAAAAGTCCAATTTGATTCGAATTGACAACAAGTTGGCAGTGTTGAGGACCCTCTGGCACAATCAGTTTAGAACTTATATATCAATGAATGAAATAACTAAGTTTTGCGCATTTTTATATTCCTAATGCCTTGTTTTTAAAATCTGTAGGTGTTACAAACGGGATGGTGTAAATAGCATAGAACCTTCCATGAACTAGTATAAGAACAGAACATTTAGTAAATTGTACAAGAATTACATAAAGAAATTACCTATTCAGTATTTTGCACATTTCTAAATTATGATTACAGTGGAAAACAACAAAAAGAAAATTGTTCGGTTTTCTCTACACACACTGAGTTAACCACTTTCGCTTGTTCGGAACATGTGCACTCTTTCAATATTACCAACATACGATAAGGAAGCTGGCATATGTTGATACCATATGAAATAATGAAAAGAAAATCATATACAATGGCATAAAATTTTTTTTACATAAAATGGGGGCTATAAACACTTCGAGTATGTATTGTACAGTCTGAAATGGTTAATGAAGAAAAGTTATTAGTCAAATTTTTGACAGATGCCGGCATTGAAACTTCCTTTTGTCGTTAACACGAAATTTGTAGACTATACCAACTAACAAATATTCGAAGAAGTAAACAAAACATGTACTCAGAGAAAATATTGTTAACTCGCTTAACAAATATGCTAGTAATGCAATGAATAGATTTTAAAACATGGAGACTGAATTGGGCGGCATGTATGCATAAATTATACATTACTGTATGCGTGCATTTATATATCACTCCTAAAAAATGCAGATTATTACAATCTATCTATCTATCTATCTATCTATCTATCTATCTATCACACTTGACTATTAAGCAACGGATGCATAGTCAAAGATGAAGTAAAGACAGAAGTGATAGGACAGTCAGAAGAGTAATGATAGGAAAGGCAGAAATAAGTAAAAGAGTGTCAGTGTACGTTTTCATCCCTTCATACTCAGACCAATCCTGCTACCGAAGCGGCGATGAAATAATGAACGTCAACCGGCATAGCCCTGAGAATCACTAGGTCTTACAAGTAGCTGACTAGTTCATTAGAATGTGATTTTGGAAAGCACCTGCTTGTATGATACCAAGTCAGGAGCTTCTGCAATTATTGAAGGTAATTTGTTCCAAGTCCCTATTGTACACGGGAAGAAGCTAAACTTGAAATTCTTTGTCGATGCTGACGTTAATTGGAACTTTTTACTGTGGTTTGCGCTAGTTTGGCTATATGTTAGGGTCAGGTATTTTTACACTGGTATGTCCACTAGGATGTTTGCTATCTTGTACAACATGGTCAGCTGGGTTTTGGTTCACCTGGATTCGAATGATTCTCACTGGAGATGGTTCAATATTGTACTAACACTGCTAGTGTTACGATATCTATTTGGTGAATCTAGCAGCTCTCCTCTGAATCTGTACCATAAAAGGGTAGAATAATAAGTGCAATTCAAAATGATCAAAGTAATCAAAGCAAAGACTGGTATATTTTTTTTTTATCATAATGCCTTTGTTAGATTATTTTAGTAACAAATGGCATAATCAGTTGCTCTGTTTTGCTATAGATGCTTCCCGATAAGGTCACTAGCAGACAATATTCTGCCCATTTTACCTGGACGATGGGCAACCTGGCAGTTTCTCCTACATGGGACCACACCATTTATAAAAAGGCACACTGAAGCAGAATCAGCTTGTACATTACAAATATAGATACTAACATAAAGCCTGATTTGCGTTCGCTTTATGTATGTATGTTTTGTAACAATATCTTGAGACTCAATGAATTTATTTCAGCTTCGACACACCATATAAACTCAAATGTAAATCTGTCAGCATACCACAAATATGGCTGCCGATGATGTCATTGGGGAACTATCTATTGCTGTGGACCTCATTCCTTCATGTACCTTTATAAATAGTAGCTACTCTCATGCAATTATTACAGATGATTATGATTTGCACTGATCAACACTTTCAGCGCCAGTTTTGTTTGAAGAGACATACAATTCTACTTTGGTTACACTGAAATAGGTGTATATGGCAATGGATATACACTGGGCTTCTCTTCCTTTTTCTTTTCATTAGGGATGAGTGTAAATGAGAACATACATAAAATCTGCATATGTGTGAGATGGTTACAGAAAAAAATATGTTTCAGTAGAGCTGCTAGTTTATTCTAAATGCAGAAACCATGCAAAATTTGAGTTGTTATGGAACAAATGCCTTTGTTAATTTTATGCTATTTCATTGTGTCATTATGTCATATGTACACAAATACTCTTTATACACACTTTGATTTACCACTAATCTGAGGACCAATATCGATCCTTATCAAATCATGTCTCCTGAAATATTCCCAACTCTTAATAGTAGCATTCTTCTAATAGATACATGTTTGTTTATGCCTTCTTTCGACAGATTTCCAGTTGCTATTTCACATGCAAGCTAGTTGAACAAGCAAACTATATTGCATATTCTATACAACACCTAACATTTTAGTTCCCTTTTGACATTTTTGTACCACATAGATTTGATTGATAAACTTCATCTATGTTCACAAAGTAAAGTTCATGAGAGAAAATACTTAAATTTAAACTTTGGCCAATGTCAGTATATTATATGATCCAGTTATGTTCACAATGTTCAGTCACCATTGTCTTTCAGAAAATGGAGGCTGTCACAGTAGATTTAAAATGTCAGTGTTTCACTTATGACATGACTACATAAGATTCATGATACCGGTATTCAGAACCTGCATTTGGTACATTATATACGCTTGCTGTTCTCTTCACCCTTCCAAGCAATTGCCTAGAGTTTTGGTTTAGGAGTTAACTGTGTAAATTGTTTACATATTTAAGATATATGTTTCTAATAATATTACATTCAAATAAATAAATGACATTTTAATATTAAATTATTTATTACTAGCTTACTGGCCAAACTTAACCTCACACATACCTCTTTAAAGCCTTAACCTTAGAGTTTTTAAGACTTTAGTAATTTAGTTAATTTGTGCTCATTTGGACACTGTCATATATAAATCTATGAGGATATGATTTGGTGTGTGCATAACCAATTTACCAATATACCTGAGGTCAAAATCAACATGCTAGCTTTTTCAAACATTTCTTTCAAAACATGTTTTCCCTCAAACTTATTTACCATATGCAATTAACTTGTCTTAAAAGGACACAGTATTTAGCATAAATGTTTGACCTTCATTAATAAGAGTCCTGCATAGTTTGAAATGATTGTAAATGTTGTCTGTTATAAGCAGGTGACCTTTGAATCCTTAATCCATTTTGTTTGTTTTTGTTGTGGGATTTAATGCCATTTTTCAGTATATGAATGGCTATACATTGTGGCCAGTATTACTGGTAGAGAAAGAGCCCAGGTAATCCTGGGAAGAAGAACCAACTCATGGGTAGCAATTGGCAAGCTTTCTCACGTACCCACATTGGCCGAGTTCAAGACTGGAACCCATGCACACAGAGGTGAGATGGCAGTGATCTGTAACAGTGATTGCTTTAGATGACTTGGCTACCAGGGGTGCCCCATCGTTTATTGCACTTTCAGTTAAGCAGGGAACAGTACCATACAGTTATTTTTTCTGTTTGCATGCACAGTGAGAATACATAAATTATAATACAAGTTAAAATGTGGTTTGCATGGGACTAATGTGGTTGGGATATACTATATGGACCTTTTACTTAGGGTGAAATAGTTCTCCTTGGGTTACACAGTTGTACCTATGTTGGGAATTACCAGCACATTAAATAATACAGATGCTAAATTCCTCTATGTCCTCTGCGTCTGCATAATTTATATATTTCTTCAGACATATCATCCGGAGGTTCCAACGTACTTAACTGATTAATCAGCTTTCTTTAATTCCTAACACCTATTACAATTGTAGAAATGTATTTTCATGTGATAAAGAAATAAAACTCTTTATTTTTTTTTTTATTTTTTTTATTTTTT
>JAECUM010039866.1:0-14340 GCA_016617855.1 Megalonaias nervosa | reverse complement strand
CGTTAGACCACTCGTCCACTCCGGGCCCCCAAAATGATAAAATGACATCTCAGCAACATGATGATAAAACGAAGACTTAGCAACATGATGATACAATGACAGCTTTGCAACTTGATATAAAATGACATCTTAACAAAGTGATGATAAAATGATGACTTAACAACATGAAGATAAAATGACGGCTTATAAGCAAGACGATAAAATGACATCTTAACAACACGATGATAAAATGATGACTTAGCAAACATGATGATAACATGACAATTAGCAACATGAAGATAAAATAACGTCTTAGCAGCTTGATCATAAAATGACGGTTTAGCAGAATGATGATAACATGACAGTTAGCAACATGAAGATAAAATAACGTCTTATCAGCTTGATCATAAAATGACGGTTTAGCAGAATGATGATAACATGACAATTAGCAAGATGAAAATAAAATAACGTCTTAGCAGCTTGATCATAAAATGACGGTTTAGCAGAACGATGATAAAATGAAGATTTAGATGGGCAGTTTGAATCTTTGGAATTTCGGCTAATTGACTAAAAACATTCTAATAGGTGTCCTGGAAAGAAGTGTGCTACAAATTCTTAAACCATGCCATAATACGTATGTATTGTGCTTACGAATAGAATTCTCCATCTCAATCTTTTTTCTTTTTTTTTTTTGTAACATTCCATTCGAATTAGTGAAGAGAACTGTTTTCATCAAATTCAAATATATTTTCTGCCGTTTGACTGAACCATCATAAATTTAGTATCAGGTCTGTTGAGAATCATTATCTAAATTATGCATGGCATCAGCGAAGAAACGTAGTTGATAACAGTAATAGTTTAGCACTGAATTCAGTTTATCACATCTGCCAGGTTTGTTTCTTTCACTCTACCAAGAAATTATTTGAGATATGGAAGACGTTGACTGAAACATTTTCTATTGTAGACAAAAATCTCTACTTGATACCCAAATTAATTTTTTGACATTATATAGATTCTGGCTGTCATTATGTCTATCACCTTTCGCTACTGCCAATTAAGTAAATGCAAATGTATGAGTTTATCGCTTTACACGACATCCTGTTAAGTAAAATAAATATGTAAGTTTATCACCTTACACTGCAGCCAATAAAGTCAAAGAATATAAAGTTTATCACTTACACTGCAGCCAATAGAGCCAAAGAATATAAAGTTTATCACTTACACTGCAGCCAATTAAGTTAAAGAATATAGAAGTTTATCATTATACACTACAGTCTATTAAGTATAAGAATATATAAACAAGGAGAATAATTAACTATACAGAACATCTTAATTAGCAATACTTAGATTCCTGGAATGTTATTTCAGTATCGAACTTGGCAGAACGATCGTCAGAGCCCGTAAAGAACACGGGAGTTTGTCATGTCCATTCATTCTACTTTTCTCTTGATGGGTTAAGAAAAGATAAGTAACCTTACAAACAGCCCGTTTTACGATTGTGGTACATTTTCCTTGTCTAACCCAGTAATTGCTCCATATTCCGAAGGTTCATTTGTACAAGAGCTGTTTTTGCGAACATTTTAACCCAAAGTTCTATTGTTACGAAGGTTCGCAAGTTCGAAGAATATAGGCATCAAAAGTCCGAATGTTCATTGATCGGAGGGTTCATAACTTCGAGTGTAAAGGTTAATCGTTCACAAGTCCGAAGGTTGGTTAGTCCGAAGGATTTTTACGAGGGTTTCATTGGTCTGAAGTTCATTAGTCCGAACATATTTTAAAAAGGGTTCACAAATCCGAAGGTATTTGAAAATGGGTCCATTGTCTCGAACATACAGTACTTCCGTTCTTCATACCATTGGAATCTTCGGGCAAACGCACCTTCGGCCTATTGAACCCTTCTTTTTGAACAAGACCCTTCAGACTAATGCACTTTCGGACTACTGACCCTTAGCGCCATTGAACTCTTCTTTCAGACTGATTATCCTTCCAATCAGCGAAACAATGTACTGTATATACTCGCTTATAAGACGAGTCTAACTGCCAAATGCACAGACACATACCTACCGTCGCATAATGCGCTGGCAGAGCTGGGTCTGTGCAGTTTGTATGGAGTAATCAGTAGAACAACTAACATAGACCCTGGTCTGCAGGCGCATTATGCAACAGCAGATCAGCATCTTTGTTGTTTGCAATTTAACTCATCTTATAGCTTTCTTTGTACCATAGAATCTTTGGACCAATAAATATTCGGACTACCGAAATGTAACCGTTGAAAATAGTATATTTTCCGTTTATAAGGTGCTGGTAGAGCGATCCATCTGTGACAATTTTTTTCCCTCTCTTTTCAGTGACTGTCTTTAGTTGAAAAGTAATTCAGATAAACTGAAATGAAGGATAAAGACTTTTAAAAAAAAAAGAAGAAAATTCATGTTTTGATACGCACTGCACATCTGCAAGTTTTATCAGACAGCTATATATTCATGGCACACTTTGGTTTTCCTGTATTGGCAATCTTGTTATTTATCTTGTTAAGACTTTATGATCATAAACTAAGTAACAGAAAGAAGTAAAACTAATACATTTTGTAAAACTTAACAAGCAATTTAAATATCATTGTAAAATAAAAATTTAAGAGCAATGTAGAGTATGATGAACTGAATCCAATATAGTCCTGAAAAACTTCTGTTAAAGTCCAAAAGAATGAAACGTTCCGTATAAATTTCAGATCCAAGAATATACTTGTCCGCCTACAGTCCTGACGTGTCAAAATGGTGCTGTCCAGAATTCCTTTGAATAATTCGTAGTAGTTCCAAAACCATAATATAGTCCAATGAGCACTTTCTTTTACCACCGAATAATCCAAACAAATGTTTTACCTCTCAAAATAATAACTAATTACAACACAAAATACGTCTGCAGACTTGATGTTACAACAAGAACACAAGTAAGAAGACAGAGAAAACTGCCCAATCAGAGCTACTTATATTCATGCGAAAAGGCTCAAATACGCATAGTATCACTACTCCAACATGACAATTCGCAAATTTCTAACATCGTAACAGAACTGATATGATTAACCCATCCAACAGGAATTAACTTCATTCTTCTAAGATACCACCTGACCGACCATTCGAATGGAAAAAAACCCGAAACTCGTAAAAAGATTTACCAATAACTTTATTATTAGTAACTGTCAACATGCACGCAAGCATCTATTTATAGATCCTATGTAATTTTACGTTCTTTAATGTCTTAAATTAGAATCCATGCACGTACGAAATGTCAACTAACGATAATCACTACAATTTACATCCATGAATAAAATTTAAAAATTATAGATATTCATAGCAAGCTATATATTCATCCCACACTCTGGTTGTCATGTGTTGACAATCTTGTTATTTATTTTATAAGAGAGCTATATACTCATGGCTTACTTTGCTTTTAATGTACTGGAAATCTTGGTATTTATTTTGCAGTTTAAATCAGCTGTGAAAGTAAGAATTAAAAAGTTGATGTTTAAGATAATATATTTGGCATAAGGTATTTATAACAACAAAAGTTAAAGGAATTGCAGCTTTGATTATCTGGAGACGCCATAATGAGCGGAAGTAAAGCTCATTGGAACACGTTTATATACGCAGAATGATCGTAGTTTTGAGAGTTACTCTCCTATCACCTAATATTTAAATTGTGCAAGCTATTTTTAACATATCTGAAGCATAAAACTTCTTGTTACAGAAAAATCTTCCACTATAATGCAAGATGAGGCGCTGTCAGTTTTATTTTATGGACATGATAAGTTCAGTTCTCCCCAGTCCACACAAAATATGCCAAGATTTGTAGACTGAATGTTTGAATGAAGTATTTAACGATGTACAAGTTGAACTTGAATGCCTATGACAACACTCCGCGTTCTTCAATTTACTTCGTGCACATTCATCTATAAGCTATAATGGAATGATAAATGATATCAATACAACCCTTCTGTTTTCTGTCATCTCCACCCTGACCAACAGATTACAGCAGCTTGATTCAACGGGAAGATTTTAAACGCATCTGTTTATTATTCCTGTCTTTCCCATTGCACAGTTAAATGAATTTCTTTAGTGGAAAGGGACTCTGAAATTTCTCTGTAACTGAAAACATCATACATTTTCAATAAGTGCATTACAAGCAAGAAAGAGAAACTTAACGATAATTTATTGTTGAATGCATCTTACCTTTTTGTTTCCCTGTTTCCACTGTGCATAGACTCTAAAGCACCTGTAATTTTCAGAAGTCGAAAACCCATGTGACACAATTTCGCATCAAAGTTACAGCATAATCAAGCAAAGATCAGCCGATAACATCAAACATGAACAGCAGATAACATATAAAAACGTCAGCAGATAAAATCAAAGATCAGTCGATAACATCAAACATCAACAGCAGATAACATAAAACGTCAGCAGATAGCAACAAAGATCATCAGCAGATAACATCAAACATCAACAGCTGATAACATTAAACATCAGCAGATAACATCAAAGATCAGCAGATCACATCAAATATCAGCAGCAGATAACAGCAAGATTCAACCTGATCATACTATCAAAGATTCGCACGTTACATTTTTTAAATATTTATATTATTATTGTTTGTTTTTGTTTTTTTTTGTTTTTTTATATACAAACAAAAAACTGCCATTTTACACCTTGTGATTGACAACAGAATGTGCTTTTCTCCACTAACTTAATGTTGTTGGTTGTTGAAATTATTGTAATTTCAGGCGAATAACTAAATGATGTCTTACTATTATAAATTAGGGATGGATAACTTCTCCATCCGTATACATAATCGGATTTGAGTAACCAAACGGGTATTATTTTTCATAGATCTAAACCAGTTTGCACCGTTTTCATAAACGTATGAATAGGGATATCATGGTTAGCTCATCCTCTTAAAATCAACATTTATTATCTACGAATGCAGATAGGTAACATATTGCAAGTGGCGCAGTAATGCGGTTGATTTAATTTCGTAAACAAGCAAAACAAACATTTAATTTTCAGTGTTTTATATTATTTGAGAAATACGTTTGCTGGATCATTCTAATGAAAGAAAATTGATATGAATGCATTTGTACCAGAGAGAGAGGGAGCAAAAAAAAACTGTGGTGTGATTAATAGATTCTTTATAGTAATTACTAGAGTCACTTTGCAGTGGAATGTATTTCATAACCTGAAACGACCGAATCAATTAAGTGTGAGAGCACTTTATAGCTATTTCGATGGTATGGTTGGCGGGGCCATCTTTATTCACCTCTCGTTGCCAGA
Source organism: Megalonaias nervosa (assembly GCA_016617855.1). Taxonomy (NCBI): domain Eukaryota; kingdom Metazoa; phylum Mollusca; class Bivalvia; order Unionida; family Unionidae; genus Megalonaias; species Megalonaias nervosa. The sequence goes on along the minus strand of JAECUM010039866.1, from coordinate 9,043 downwards.
AATAATAGTTTACAATTGTTTGCTTACAAAAAAGATGTTGCGGCAAAATATGCAAAAGAAAGAAGGAAACTTTTGTAACCTGTCATTAAAACCATATGTGCGTCTCATTAGGTAGCATGATTGACTTTTTTCTTATGTTAAAACAAATGAGGCATCGCTTGCACCACCTCAGAATATATTTTGCTCTCTTAATGATGCTTTCGCTATTGTATATGCACGCATTTTCTTCTCTACATTATGTGCTTTTTATATGGTTCCTGAAGTGAAGCAAGCATGTACAAATCTGTTCTTATCAAAGCAGTCGAAAGAAAATATGGATTCTACCTTGAAAATTATGGCTTTGTATATGGAAACTGGAAATCAGAATATGCAGAAACATGCACACACATAACAACTACTTTAGAACACATTCCATCATTCGGCTTAGTTCCACGAGGTTTGATTTAAGTATCAAAGGCTTTCGGACCAGTTTTATTTATTATCGATAAAATTGTTGACCTTCTTGATAAATACGTAGCAGCAACTTCTCCTGAAAAATGGACTATTGACTAAATTGCAAAAGATATAAATCAACAGAATTCAGATGGTCTTTAGACTTTCGCAGTCCAGCATATTAAAAACATAAATCAGAAGACAAATAATTCTTTGTCATTAGCTACAAATGTACAAGAGACCACCATCGTTTACTGGCGCTAGTGCAGTAAACGTCCTCGTATACCTCAACCAACCAGTTGCCTCTAGAGCATTAAACATTCTCATAGGCTTCAACCAACCTGTAAAAGCTAGTGCATTAAACGCCCTCACAGAACTCAACCAACCGGTTGAAGCTAGTGCAATAAACATCCTCATATATTTCAACCAACCTGTTGACTCTAGTGCATTATACATTCTCATAGGCTTCAACCAACCTGTTGCCTCTAGTGCATTATACATTCTCATAGGCTTCAACCAACCTGTTGTCTCTAGTGCATTATACATTCTCATAGGCTTCACCAACCTGTTGACTCTAGTGCATTATACATTCTCATAGGCTTCAACCAACCTGTTGACTCTAGTGCATTATACATTCTCATAGGCTTCAACCAACCTGTTGACTCTAGTTCACTATACATTCTCATAGGCTTCAACCAACCTGTTGACTCTAGTGCATTATACATTCTCATAGGCTTCAACCAACCTGTTGACTCTAGTGCATTATACATTCTCATAGGCTTCACCAACCTGTTGACTCTAGTTCACTATACATTCTCATAGGCTTCAACCAACCTGTTGCCTCTAGAGCATTAAACAGTCTCATAGACTTCAACCAACCTATTGACTCTAGTGCATTATACATTCTCATTGGCTTCAACCAACCTTTTGCCTCTAGTGCATTAAACATTTTCATAGGCTTCAACCAACCTATTGAAGCTAGTGCATTAAACATCTTCATATACCACAATCAACCCGTTGACGCTAGTGCATTAAACGTCCTCATAGGCCTCAACCAACCTGTTAACGCTAGTGCATTAAACGTCATCATATACCCCAACCAACCCGTTGACGCTAATGCATTAAACGTCCTCATAGGCCTCAACCAACATGTTAACGCTAGTGCATTAAACGTCATCATAGGCCTCAACCAACCTGTTAACGCTAGTGCATTAAACGTCATAATAGACGTCAACCAACCTTTTAGAGATGGACAACATTAGGATTTCAATTTCTGTGAGATAGATTAGAATATCGAAAGTGAATTCGAACCAAAATTTAAGTGATCACGTAACACCCTTTATGCACTTCTATTGTTAATACGTCAGATAGTAATTGCTAGTATGCCTGCCGGTGGTTGTTAGTATGTCGGATAGTGGTTGTTAGTATGTCGGATAGTAGTTGTTAATATGTCGGTAGGTGGTTGTTAATATGTCGGTAGATGGTTGTTGATATGTCGGCAGGTAGTTGTTAATATGTCGGTAAGTATAAGCCTGTCTATTAGCAACTGCTCAAATGTTGGATAGTCATTGTTAATATGCGATTAGGTGGTTGTTAATGTGTCGGTAGGTGGGGCTATTAGTATGTCGAATAGTGGTTGTTAATATGTCGGCAAGTATAAGGCTGCCTATTAGTGATTGTTAATATGTTGGACAGTGGTTGTTAGCATATCTGCGGGTTTTTGTTAGTATGTCGATGGGTGGTTGTTGATGTATCATATCGTGGCTGTTACTGTATTGGATAGTAGCTGCTAATATGTCGATAGGTGGTTGTCAATATGTCGGTAATTCTAAGTCTATTAAATTCAATATATATATATATATATATATATATATATATATATATATATATATATATATATATATATATATATATATATATATATATATATATATAAAAGATTTTTCGAGATTGACGCATTGAAAGCGAGTGTAATATGCCATATTGCTTGAAGTTTCCTTCAGAATGTGAAAACAAATATCTTGCTGCACAAAAATTGGAGTTAGAGCTTTACACAACTGTCTCAGAACTTTATAGGAGAAGAAAAACAACTTTTAATGCTGGCCGACTACTGCGGTTGTAGGATCGTTGTGTTTACATTGAATTTTCTATATTGTATGACATAAAAACATGAATATGTTTTTACACGTGTTTTACTGGCAGGAAGAAAACGGGCATTATGTCACCGACAGCAATAAACGGAAACTCTTTGCTTCAAAGTAAGGGAATTATTTTTGGCAAAGATATTGTACTTGTCACCGTTAGGTTCGGTACGAAGATATATCCACTGCCCTACCTTGCCAGCAAGATCAAACACGGTATATTGCATCGTTCGATCTGATTTGCCGCTGTTGTCGGATGTGGTAAAAATGTTTCATAAAATATCAACAATGTAATCTATAACAGCAGATTAGGTCATCCCAAACCTACAGTTGTCTTATATCTCTAATCCTTTTACAAGAGATTAGGTCATCCCAAACCTACAGTCTCTAATCCTTTTATAACAGATTATGTCATCTGAAACCTGTCGTTCTCTTAAATCGCTAGTCTTTTTTGCGACAGATTAAGTCAACTCAAAACTACGGTTCTCTTCTTAAATCGCTAATACTTTTATGATGAACCCACCCATTGCTACAATGCTGGTTTTGCTCATTTACTTACGAAAATAAAGAAGGGTGGGCGGATGAAGGGTGAACTGAACTGTGTAAGCCTTGATTCAGGAACAGATTTTATTATCTAACCTGTCACAGGGTGTATCGTGTACTTTGACCATGCTATGAAATTTATCAGGTAGAAACGCAGAAAAAGAAAACATCTAAAAGAGTACGACGAAATTTACATTAACCAATGATAGGACATGAGACAAGTCTTATTCGTAAATATCTTGTACAACTTCAGTCTAAACCATTCTTGTATCTCTTGTGGTTGATTACGTTTAATCTACAGAATACTTTAACACTGACAATTGATGTACTGCTTCATCTTGTCATCTGTCTGGGTCTGTTTTCGCTTCTGTCTCCAACTTTGCCATGTCCATCTGTGTTCCTGTACCTTCGATCTTGCTGTATCTATCGTCCATTGCCTATCCGATGTATAACCTTTTTTATTAGGCACTTACACTTTAAATGTTTCTCGGTGCTGGGTGTAAATAAAGCGTACATGCTATACATAACTTTCCCCAGACTGTTCAGTTCTTCTCTCTTTTGTAAACTTCCTCCTTTTTCAATAGTTATGAAAATGCTTGTCCTCCTATGTTATTATACTGCCATACATTGTATATAATACAAAAACCATCATACTAATCGCACGATATCATCTACTATTCTCGTTCAACCAGACTCTCGCGTGGTTTCGTAATCAAGAACAAGACTAGTCGTCTACTTGATGCTGTAAGTATTTCTCGTCCTGATACATTCGTTAGAATTTAAGTGTCTTTGGGTACATGTTGTTTTATCTGAACTTTCGTGTCTAAAGAATAGTGAAATGGCACTGGGAGTAAAAACGATGCTTATGTATTGTTTGCCTTCAGTTTGGCTTCGCAAATGACATATCTCTTCGTTGATTCCTCTAATTACAGATCTTCATCTCAAGTGTGCATACCTATCTTGGGTGGTGGTTGTGAATAATGCATATATATGCATATTGTGCTCTTAATATAGGACTCTTAGATCTAATTAGTACGAGAAGTCAAGGCGTTGCAGATTATTATAATTACATTGTGTTTTACCGGTTTCAATGACAAACAAGTCATAAAAAGTCTGGAATGCTTTCCTTCCTAACATAAGTGAGGATTGTTATGTTAGTCAAAGATTCCAAAATTTCTGACATTCTACATGACATCAAATTGCTTGAAGAGTCAATTCCCCGCGAAATCGTTGGATATTTACAAAATTGGCTCCTTTGTTAACTTAACATTCTAATTCAATATGAAATTCTAAACCAACAAGTTAAACACGTGTGGAATAAACGAGATGAGAAGGTAAAATTTGTGAAGCTGAAACGTAGGGACACTGGAGTCTTATGACGATCTTATCAGCTTATACGTACATAAAAGGAGAACTTAAAATATATCTCATTTAATTTCAGTATCATTTTGCAAATGGAATGATACCGTCCTGAGCATTCTTCTTCACTGACATATCAGGTAGGTGAAATTTAATCAAATTAGCTATTGGTGGCGGAAACTTTTTCTTGTAAAAAATCGTATTTGTTGTTTCTGATTTATGTATGCATATTCACGAGAGAAGCGATTAAGTTAATTACAGCGATGCTTCTCTTCGTGCACACATGTGGGACATAAATAAATAGAGATTTCCAACAGATATTCGTTGAGCTGGCAAACTAGTATGACACCATAACGTGAAAATACACAGAGGTTTAAATTTCCATTTCATTTTTACGATGACTTATCAATATGACTTTGCAAAACTTCCTTATGAAAGTGAATTTTTAAGATGATGTCAGCCAAGTCACAAGCTGTCATTCAAGTCACGTGATATCAGCCTAGTCACATGATGTCAGTCAAGCTCTGATCCGAGTAATACCCTTAACGCCAAACTATGAAACGCTGCCGTAATTGGCCGTAGTTGACCTTTTGTCGCTGTTGACGTGACGTCTCATTTTGTCTGGTGGACGACGTTTAAATTTGGTTTTAAACTTTAAACAATTAACACTATCTGAAATAACTTCATACCATTTTCTTTTCTTTATCTCACACCTGCTAGATTCACATACACACATATGCAATGATACACATTCAGTTTTAGCCACGTACGTATTACCTGCATCTCCGCTTGTAACAGAAGGTAGACTTTATGCATTCGAAAATCTTTGGAACCATATACATTTCAACTAATGGTCGTTGAACAAGGAAAATCATAGAGCTCTGCTGTAAGCATTTCCTTGACTTTCCACAAGTACATGTAAAGAAAAGTTTTAAAACCAAGATATTGATTGTTAAATATTGGCTACAAGTCTGTTGTCGCTTAGGCTAGAATGGCTGTTTAATGGCAATGTTTCCTATACAGTGCGTATACTGAAATATATATGTTTACGTTGTAACTGCTGGTCTCAGAAATTAATAGATTGCTTCTCCTCTTAAATTAATGCACACCTTGGTTGTGGCAGTGCCGCTTCACCATCTGCATCCAAGCAACGGTAAACCTTCTTCAGACAATGCGTGTATTGGACTCATAGTCAACATATAGAAACATCATCAAATAAAAAATTCAATAAATACATAAACTCCATCCTTAATGCAAGCTTGCGTGTGGAGCGGACAATATGACCCGCCGGATTTTGCAATTTATATGTGTTTGAAAAACGTGTTTTCAATTCCACACCCAAAGAATCAGGTGCTAATTGTAGTCCTGCGTTTTCCTTGGTTACGTTTGTAAAAGGGCTGAAGTTGTATCAATAGAATAGTGTCTCTTTTTTCAGTTACAGACAGGATAAGCTCTCAAATCATTCTTTTTACTACAGTTTGATCAAAATTTTGCTTTTCATCATTTTCATTATTTCGTGGCCATCCAACCCCATCTATACTCCATTTTATGTTCACCGCTCCGGTGGCCTAGTGGTTAAAACGTATGCCTCGGATGCGGGAGGTCGTGGATTCGATCCCCGGCCGAGTCATACCAAAGACTTACAAAAATGGTACCAACAGCTGCCTCGTTTGGCGCTCAGCATTAAGAGGTTAGAGTTAGGACTGGTCGGCCTGGTGTCAGGATAATGTGACTGGATGGGACATCATGCTATATGTCTGCGGCATGATGCTCCAGTGCTAGACATCACTATAAGCTGCCACAATGCAGACATCGTAGCGATATGACTGAAAAGTTGTTAAAGCTACGTTAAAAATCCAAATCACACACACACACACACACACACACACACACACACACACCATTTTATGTTCGCACATTTCAAGACTGGTTCACATTCTTCTATATAATTAGTAGCGTGCGTCTTTAAAAAATCATGGCTACAGACCCTTGGTTCACTCACTAGAGTTTGTATTTGATTCTACAAAATGAAACTTGAGTTCAAAACTATCTCTTCTGAAATTATTTTCTCTTCAGTCAAATGATACAGGACAGGAAATGTTCGTTTGATAGAAACAAACATTTTGCTTGTGTAATAGCCATTATACATATTGGATCGTTTAACCAAAAGCCGATATACACGTTGGATCGTTTAACCAGTAGCCATTATACACGTTGGATCGTTGAACCAATAGCCATTATACATGTTGGATAGTTTAACCAATAGCCATTATATACATAGGATCGTTAAACCGTTTGTTCAATGATACTGAAAAAGATCTGGATTTAGATTTTTAACGTATCTTTAACAGCTTTTCAGTCAAATCGCTATGATGTCTGCAATGTAGATGTTTATAACGATGCCTCGCACTGGGGCATCATGCCGCAGCCATGAAGCATAATGTCCCACCCAGTCACAATAACCTGACACCAGGCTGACCAGTCCTAACACTAACCTATTAATGCTGAGCGCCTAGCGAGGCAGCTGTTAGTACAAGTTGTTATAAGTCTTTGGTATGACTCGGCCGGGGTTCGAACCCGCGACCTCCTGCATCCGAGGCGTACGCTCTAACCACTTGGGCCAACGAGAGTTACAACGTAGCTACATATTCAGTGTGTGTTTAGACTCGTACGAACAATATGTGTCCAACGACTATCCAAAATATATCTATTATGTGCATGCAAATACAGCCATTGAATTAAGAAAAAAAAACAAGTCGACCACATAATAGAGTTTACAATCATTATGGTAACGCCGGTTTTGCATTATCTAATTATTTCAAATAATTATGTATAAGTAGATCGTGGATACGCCCTAGTATTTTTTAATTCATTAAATATTTTAATTCAGGGATACTTAAACGCGGTGCTATTTACGACATGAAATTCATTAACAGGCTCAAATTGTACAACGTAGTGGTGGTATTTACGCCATGTACTTCATTTATAGATTCAAATTGTATACCGTAGCGTTGGTATTTATGCTTCATTCAAAGATTTAAATTGTACATCGTAGCGATATATATATATATATATATATATATATATATATATATATATATATATATATATATATATATATATATATATATATATAACGAGAGAGAAGGAGATAGATAGATAGATGTATAGATAATAGATAGATTGTATTTACTTCCAAGAGGAGAGGCGCTTAATGAAATAAGGCGTTTGATGGCCTCCACTGGCCGTGGCACGGTAGGAGTGGGAAGTCATTTTGCATCATTCTCCGCAGCTTTAAGAAAAACACATGTTGAAATTATAATAAGAGAGAGTATCTCAGATCAACTAATGATGTGGTTTTGAAAGATTATGCATGCTGTGGCGTAAACAAGACTAGTCGATATATTGACCTGTACAAACGTGCATCTTCTCTTGTACACATACATGATTCATAATATCCACTAACATTCTGTAACAGATGGGTCATGGAGAGCACCGATAAAGTAACTCTTTTTAAGTAAATACTTTGAGGAAAGCAAATGGATAGGAAAGCGTTTTCAACATTCGTCTAACGGACTATATATTTTGACATGCAGACTATGCATATTTTGCTTGTGATGTTAAATATCATTAAAATCGATTAGTGGGAATGGAGGATAACTTTACTTTGATTTTCGTGGCTGTTTGCTTTATTCACTGCTCAGAGAGCGTCTTTTATACTAGATCTAAGAAGGGGTCAAATCTGTTGTTATAAGGATTACAAAGAAGTACGAAATACTTGGTGTCTAAATTATCTCATAATTACAATATGACAACCATAACCATTCGAGCAAGACAAACAGCTGGTTTTAAAATCGGATTAAAAATTTAAATACGTGCACACAATTTTGTAAAATAATTTTTATCGAAGACATAACCAAATAACTGGAATCGTATTTCCTATTGACTTGATTCTTTCATCTAATCACCTATTGTCTGATAAGAGATATCACATGTTCGCATTTCTTCGGCTGATCTTCCCCTTACGATTTTAAATAATCGATCAAAAACGAGTCAAGTTTTTCTAAAACTGTTGTTTCAACACCTTTAATTTTTAGTGCACTGCAGCCCAACATGATTCTGAGACTAATGATGTATTTTTTCTAAGATAACATAGTGACTGATAATTCCGTGAATTCATGGACACAATGCTAAGTATGTGAAAATGACATTTTCCATTTAAAATAAAGAAAATATGTCCAACTAAATAAAATCAACGCTTGAATCGATTCAGAGTACTACTAAATAATACATTATGATATACCTGTATACTACTAAATAATACATTATGATATACCTGTATGCTACTAAATAATACATTATGATATACCTGTATTCCCTTTTTTCTTTTCATTTTCAGTTTTACGTAGCTAATAAATTATAATTCCATCATTCAGTTTCAACAATGACCAAAGGTTGCGAATGTAGTTTATTAATCGTAAGACTCGCCTCAGGCTGAATCGGTGTACGTTGAGTCTGTGTACTTTTGAGCTCGTGTATTCACGTTCTGTGAGTTGGGGCTGTACGAG
>JAECUM010039865.1:0-58139 GCA_016617855.1 Megalonaias nervosa | reverse complement strand
TCAGCTGCAATTGGAAAAAGAGAAAGAACAAATGCATTTACAGAAAGAAGAGAAACAATTGCAGTTACAATTTGAAAAAGAGGAGAGAGAAAAACAAATGCAGTTACAATTTGAGAAAGAGGAGTGAGAGACAGATGCTATTGCAAAGAAAGAAGGATGAAAGGGAATTTCAAGTTAAGTTAAAAGAAATAGAGTAGGCAAGTGAAAGGCACATTTCCACTCCACATACAAGTTCAAGTGTCAAGTTAGTGCCCCCTTTTAGAGAAAAAGAAGTAGACAAATATTTTCCTCGTTTTAAAAATGTTACTGAAAATTTGAAATGGCCAAGGGAGCATTGGACTCAATTACTACAATGTGTACTTATTGGTAAGGCTAGTGACATTTACCATTCTCTGTCAGTTCATCAAAGTGCTGACTATAATCTGGTTAAGGAATGCATCTTAAAGTATCATGAGTTAGTCCCTGAAGCTTATCGGCAAAAATTTAGGAACTATAGAAAAGAAGCTGGACAAACTCATGTCGAATTTGCAAGAGAAGAAGAGCACCTATTTGATAGATGGTGCTTAGCCAAAAAAGTTGAGCAAGATTATCAAACTCTCAAACAACTTGTACTACTTGAAGAGTTCAAGAATTGTGTTCCTAACGACATTAAGACTTATTTTGACGAGCATAAGATTGAAACCTTGGAAAATTCTGCTCGTGCTGCTGATGAATATTTCTTAACTCATAAAATTCCTGTTGTAAGCAAGTCTTTCACTCAGCAGTCTACTGGTAAAAAGGTATTTCAGCCTAATACGACTCCTTCTAAACCTCAGTCTGGCACAACTTTTATAATCAAGCTTCTGATAATCTTGATTCAAAATCATTGTCTCTTCCTACATGTACCTATTGTAAGAGGAAAGGACACGTTATTTCTGATTGCTTAAATTGAAAAATAAGCATCAGAATGAAGATAGACCTATCCCAAATGTTCTTAGTTCTAAGAGGTCAAGGTCACGGTCATGTATTGAAAGAAATATATTTGTTGGATCTAATAAACCCCAGTCTGATTTTATTATGGAGAATTATGAACCATTCATGTCGACGGGTCCTATATCACTCTTGGGTGATTTGGCCAATCCTATCCCTATTAAGATTTTAAGGGACACAGGAGCTTCTCAGAGTCATTTATTATCAGATTCTTTGCCTTTTTCTGAGATGTCTTCTTCTAATGAGAGTGTTCTCATTCAGGGAGCAGAATGTGGCTTTGTTAATGTTCCCCTCCATTGTGTAATTTGTCATCAGACTTAGTTTCAGGACCTGTGACAGTCGGAATAGTCTTCCTTACCCGTTGAGGGCATTCATTTATTTCTAGGCAACGACCTAGATGGAGACAAGGTTGTGGTTAATCCACTTGTAACTGACAAGCCTTGTTTGGATCAAAAGGTTGATCCCATTGAAAAATAATTCTCTGATTTACACCCAGCTTGTGCAGTTACTAGAGCTATGTCAAAGAAAGCTCTTGAGAATGAATTCGATAAGGAAAGTATTCCTTTACCTGACACATGTATGGGTCAGGTTTTGATGAGGTCACTTTCACTCCTTGTTTGGATCAATCAAAAGGTATTGATCACAGTGATCCTCTTTTAAATACTTATTCTCTTTTTCTAATCAGGGTGACAAACGACAATCACTTGTCGTCGAACAGGAAAAAGATCGTGAGATCTCCTGTCCGTTTCAGAGGGCCATTAGTGAAACTGAAGCCACAGAAGTACCTGTCTGTTATTTCATTAAAAGTGGAATTCTAATGAGAAAATGGAGACCTCCCGAGGTACCTGCTGGTGACGAGTGGTCAGTGAACTATCAAATTGTAGTTCCCAAATCTTACAGACAGGAAATAATTATTTTCACCCATGAAACTCCTCTGGCTTGTCATTTAGGGATTAATAAGACTTATCACAAGATCTTGACCTACTTTTATTTGCCAAAAATCAAAAGTAATATGTCTGTAAATACTGCAGATCTTGGCATACTTGTCAGATGGTAGGAAAACCCAATCAGAAGATACCTAAGGCTCATATGCAGCCTATTTCTGCATCTGACGAACCATTTAGCAGAATAATTTTAGATTGTGTTGGTCCCTTACCTAGGACCAAGTCAGGCAACTAATATTTGTTGACCATAATGTATGCGTCAACAAGGTTCCCAGAGGCAATTCCTTTGAGGAATATTAAACTGAAACAATAGTAAAAGCTTTGATAAAGGTTTTTACTCAGTTTGACCTTCCCAAATCTGTTCAGTCTGGTCAAGGTTCAAATTTTATGTCCGGAATTTTCCAGCTAGTTATGCTTGAATTTGGCACTCAGCAATTCAAGTCAAAAATGAAGTTATGGTTTCAGAGAACTTCAATGGACAGAACGTTTGAGTCTTGTAATAGAGTTCTTTCTCTCTTGCTCATTCTTCAAAATTTTCTTCAAATTAGGTATTAAGGCCCTTACAAAGTAAAAGGAAAATGAATGAGTTAAATTATAATAATTGTACTCTCATCTAAATAAAATAATAGAGTACCAGTATATTGAGAGAGATAGCCAGGTAAATCATGCAATTAAATTAGTTGTACCGGTCCCACTCACTGAGGATTTAAGTGAAGGAATTCAATTGGACACTAATGACTTTGGAGTGACAAATCTTCGGAATTCGGAAATTATGAAAAATCTGGACCAGAAACTTTCGCACTTGCAACAACAAGAAAGGAATGAACTTAAACAGCTATTATTTGAATATGAGCACCTATTTCCAGATGTTCCTAGGAGGACAAACAAAATTTTTCATGACGTTGGAATTTGTGAATTCTAAACCTGTGGAACAACACCCATACAGGATGAACTCTCTCAAACAGGAATACCTGAAAAAGGAAATTCAGTATTTGTTGGAAAATGATTTCATAGAGCCCAGTAAAAGTGATTGGAGTTCACCATGTATACTTGTTCCGAAACCAGATAAAACTTTCCGTATGTGCAGTGTTTATAGGAAAGTGAACAGTGTGTCAAAAACAGATGACAAAAACAGATTCATTTCCATTACCAAGAATCGATGACTGCATTGATAAAATTGGAAATGCCAAGTAATTCACCAAATTTGAGTTTCTGTAAGGAATTTGGCAAATTCCACTAACGGAAAGGGCAAAGGAAATTTCGGCATTTGTGACTCCATATGGACTTTGTCAATATAAAGTAATGCCGTTCGGGATCAAGGGTTCTCCAAGTAACTTTCAACGTTTGATGAATATGATTACCTCTGGTCTAGATAATTGTGATGCTTACATTGATGATGTCATCATCTACAACGACACCTGGAAAGAACATCTAGCAACAATTCGGAAATTCTTTGACAGACTCACTGATGCAAGATTGACAATCAATTTATCCAAAAATGAATTCTGCCGTGCTTGTGTAACTTTTCTAGGACATGTCGTGGGACATGGACAAGTTAAAGCTATAGATACTAAGGTCAAGGCTATCTCTGAATTCCCTGTGCCTGTCAGTAAAAAGCAACTGATGCGATTTTTGGGTATGGCTGGATATTATCGGAAATTTTGTTCCAATTTTTCTAATATTGCTGAACGCCTGACAAATTAATTGAGCAAGAAAAACAAGTTTCTTTGGACTGAAAAATGTCAGGATGCTTTTGACAAGTTAAAAGCCATACTTAAAAGTGCACCAGTTCTTACAGCTCCAAATTTCAGTCAATCTTTTAAACTATTTGTTGATGCAAGTCATGTTGGGGTTGGAGCAGTATTGATTCAAGAAGATAGAAATGGTGTTGATCATCCAGTATGCTATTTCTCTAAGAAATTAAGTAAGCACCAAAGAAATTACTCAACAATCGAGAAGGAATGTTTGGCTTTAATATTTGCATTACAGCATTTTGAAATTTGCATTAGTTCAGCTCCTTCTCCGATTGTTGTGTTTAGTGATCAAAACCCCTTGCTTTCATCGACAAGATGAAAAACAAAAATCAAAGATTATTAAGATGGAGTTTGTTGTTACAGGAATATAATCTTGACATCAGGCACATTAAGGGAAAAGAGAATTTAATTGCAGATGCACTTTTCCGTGTATAGAAATATTATTTCATGTGCACTTCGTATAATTCATAAGAGTTCTTCTTATGTAATTTTGTTTTACCTCATGTAATATGTGGTAAAAAGAAATCTTTATTGTAATAATCTGTCTTTTTCTTTATGGGGGATGTGCTACGTATACGTAATTTGATTGCTTTTGTGTTAGTTTTAATATTTTTATTTTATTTTTATTTCAGTACATGTTACTGTAATGATAACTTTATTCACTGGATTTCACGTTATTTCCGGAAAATTCAGTTCAGTTCTTTTTAGCCTGATTAAAACGCAGTAGTGTTGCTACATTGTATTTTCAGCTGACCTTGTTCGTGACCTTGGTTCAAAATTCGTAAACACAAAGTGAAAATCATTGGTCGTCATTAAGGTCATTCTTGGCTTGCGTCAGCTCTGTTGCAAACAACCGTTTTTTTTTTGTTTTTATTATTGAATCTTATAGTAAGATTCGTTTAGTACAATCGAACCTATAAATAGCCTACATGCTAAATGACATATTATTTTACTGCGTTGTTCGGTTTAAGTGATCATGTGACCCATCACGGAGTCTAAACTGCTTTTTAGTTAAGGGTTAAAATAGATGTTTTATAGTGAAATAGTCAGTCGTAGTTTACATCTTCAGAGCTCAAGGTGTTTGTAATGTTCATGCCCGTTTGTTTTAAAATTCTTCTATTTTTTGGATTTAATAATTTCTATTCCCTGAAAATACCAATGCTCATAAAAAATCTTGGACAATGATATTTATTGGAAATTATTCGGAATTCTAAAGCCAGAATATTATTCTTGATTCATATAGTTCAACAAGGAACTGTTGACACATCAACACAGGACAGATTATAGACGACTCCATCGCCTTCCATCTTGGAACTTCATCGGGATTCGAACTTTGATTCATTTAGAACTTTTTAGTGATAGGACTTATATTTTAAATTCTAGGATTAATTTTTGGATTAGATTCACAAACCCTAAGTTCTTTTTCAAATTTTTACCTTGTTTTCTATTGAAATAAATTATTTTTGTTAAATTTACAAAGCCCGTTGGCTTCACTCTTTTCTTTGTTACTTTTGTACGAGCCTACACGTAACAGTGTTAGCTAGAAAATACCTTTTGTTCGAAATAATATGCAGTGAATACTCTCGATTACAAGGTAGTCTTTTGAGTTTTATTAAACTGAAACCTCTAGTTTGAATATATCAAGGAGACATTGATTATCCGGTACAATAATAGAAGTTAGGTCAAATATATAACTGTGAACGGAAGTTCAACATTACGGGTGGCACATAGTCCATACAAAAAAGCATAATAAAAAAAATAAGTATCTGGATAATCAAAGTTTCGCTTGATCTCTGAATATAGTAGCAAAACGTGGTCTTTTTGAAAACAAATGTAGCATGCATCTCTCATTCAACTGAATGATTAACGTTGAATAGTTCTGAAATGATACAGGAAAGACATGTAGAGCAAACTGGAGTAGTAGATCAAGAAATATATTTGTTCCTAATTCGTGTCTCGATACAATAAACATTCTTCCGGTTACGGCGCCAGAGCTCAAAGATAATTGACTATAGTACCACCAGATTGTAAGAACAGAGCTACCTGCATCTGTGCAAGGATGAAGACAAAAGTATAGGGTCACAACTACGAAGTCATCTTTTCTTTGGATTCATATAAAGTTTAATTAAATAAAAAGACACGAAACTATGTGACAAATTATTGCCAGTAGCAAGTGTTACCTTTATTTCATTTGCATTGTTCGTTATTTTTTTTTATAATTTATTATATGCTTATGGGTTAGGTAAAATTTTATTTTATTGTTGACCTTGTCCAAAATTAAGTTCATTTTGTCCTGACTAGAATCATTTATTTCGATATTTTATAAAACAAGTTTATCTAAACTCTGAGTCCAGAACATTGGAAAATCCACCTGAAATGCCGAGTCTACCTAATGTTGACCGCATTCTATATTATAATTTTAGTAATAGACCTTGTCTAAGTATAACTTTGATTGTTCTAGATATGAAATGTTGTCCTACATCCTGGCTCTGCTTTAGTCTTAGTTTTTATATGATCTTGTTTATTTAGAAATTACCCATTCATGTTCTAAGATCTTGGGGCGGAATTATTGTTGTGTTCAGGCTTTGATTTGGGCTGAAATTATTTAATTCAAAATATTCTTCTCTGTAAATAGAAAGTGGTCATGTCTAAATATTTCTTGGAAAGAGACATTAATTAGTGAATTCAAACAAAGAAACCTTGGATTATTTTGCTGTGACTCAACGAAATAATGTCGGCCCATCATTAAAAATCATATTATTGGCACATCAGTATATTAGAGACTTCTGGCCACTAAAGACACATCAACACCTTCAGCGTTGGAAATTATTTGGAATACCACTAAAGTCTATTCAGAACTTTATTCATTAAGACGTCTGTTAGTAATTCTGGGATTATTTGGGATTTAATTAGCTATACCTTAATATTTTTTAAATACATTTTTCACTTTCATAATCTAGGGATGGAAATTATTTGCTATATTTTACAACGCTTATTCCTCTTACTCTTTTCTATTACTTTTAAGGCCTTAGAATCGTAATACAGATGCATTTATAATACATAAATCGCGTAGAAATATAATTCGTTTTACCTTTCAGAAGATACCAGCATTCCTCAAATAAGTACTACTTAAAATACAATTTACTAATTTCAATTACTTTCACAGATTAATTTGCTATGAATGCATCTGAGATTCTTAATTAATTTTAAAATATATATTAAAAATTGATTAAAGGTGTCACTCTTCTATTTAAGTTTCTCATATATTTCCTTCATTTTCCTACTTCATGTGATGAGCTCCAGTGCATTTGCTATTAGTTCAGATGCACCAAGACCGCCTTACTAATGTTAGCAATTAACCTGGACACAATGTGTAATAAAATCTGCATAGCATATTTTTGGCATTTGCTGGAAATATTTACATTTAAAAACATCACTGGAATTTCTAGTGCAATGACGTTTCCGTAAACGACCGTATCACAATGATTGCTTCGTTCTTTTATGCAAACCAATGAGGCTGAATTTAATGATTATTTTCCGTTCTATTTAATATTTAATGCCAGTTTCAACTTAATACAATTAAGCAGAATTCTTCACTGATTACAATAATAAAAATTTTCTTCAGGACTACAAGAACATGATGATTGACCCAATTACTTTATATATAGATGCGCGGACGACTGTAAAACGCCCCAAATAGTGTCATGGCTGGATTCGAAAATCGAAATTGGATTATATTCTATTTTATGAAATGAAAGAAGAGTTTCATATATCGGTTTATCCACCAAATTATTACATGTACAAGTTAAGATCTTTGCAAAACATCCAAATAATTCACCATTCTGCCATCGACTACATGTGGAATCTCGATTCATTTCTTTGTCCTTTGCAAACATTCAACTGGAAAGAACCCGGTCCTCTTTCTGACCGAAATTCTTGATACCGTGTGACCGTAAACCATCCCATTCTTGTTTGGAGGAGTTAGACACTTGAGAGACATCCCTGAAAAGACCAACCAGATCAAATACTGAATACCTAAAAATGTGTCTGAAGACGTTAAGGTTTGATATGCTTATATAGCATTATTCAGCTAACAAAAGGTTTTACTTTGCAATAATTAAGCCTTTTCTGATTATTACATTCACTTCGGATATGCCTTTTAATTTATTCACTTGTTTCTTGTTTTTAGCAACCAGAGAGAGAGAGAGAGAGAGAGAGAGAGAGAGAGAGAGAGAGAATGAATTAGAAACGCTGTTTGTCACTTGTTTAGAGCTAGATACGCATTGGAAGTGTTAAGAATTATTCTATAATTCTATAAATAAAACCTATTTGATGAAGGCAGCATAAATATGTCAACTAACCTTTCTTTACGGAGATTTCATGTGGATTTCTCTTTCTGAAGTTTTTTGTCACTTTCACAATCTGACCTGCATCAGTCATATGTTTTTCCAGAACCGCATTCTCTGTGTCAAAAGAAAGAAACATTATGTCACTTCATGCATGTCATGGTATTTAACGACTCACCACATCGATTAACCATGACCCTTGTAGACACTTTCTATCATTCAGCCAGGGCACTCGAATGCAGGATTTACGCAAAATAGATAGTAAATTGGTACGAACGAAAAAGTTTTAATGTTCCTAAAGCAGCGCAAAATAATATGAACAATGAACGGGGTTTTTGTGTTTTTAAAAGAAATATTACTCTGATACCATTCCACAAGCCGGTTATTAAATTTCCAAACAGCCCAATGATAATGTTTGCTTTATGAAAATGTAGAAAATCCAAAAAACGATTTTATTCTGACTTCACCGGTCGCTGTGTTAATCCCATCTTGTCCAAATTCTCCAGATCCCATAAATATCCAATCCGGAAATAAACTTGGAATGAGTATATCAGATATTATTTCTTGGCAAAAAATAAGCTTGACGTGCTATTGGATTTTGATAGCCTAAGTTAATATATCAATAAAACTTCTAAAACAAAACATGTTAATGTAATCTCCACAAGTGTGTTATTAACATTTTGACTAAAATAAAAATGCGTACTTTCAGCGAATTTTGTAAGCGCTTTCAGTTACGAACTTGAACTCACGCCGACAGCAATTGTAAAGGCTCACAAGTTCTCTAAGAAGTAGTTATAAGATGACTGATAGTCGATTTCTTTACCCCAAACCATTTTCAAAAGCCATTATAAAATATGTCATTTTTAGTTATAGATACAATTTTTATATGCAGCCCAATGTTTTGAACCGTTCCTAGAATATGCTTCCATACATATTCGGAAACCGAAAGAATAAATAATCTCTACTATATACCATCATTGTGGGTGACCATCTCCTGCAGATCATTACACTCATCACCTGTGATACAAACAAAAACCCCTAACAAATGAGTCACTTAAGTTCTATCATATTCTCGCGGCTTCATTCTCGCGATCACGTTTGGGCTTGTTGGAAAACTCGAAATTTCATGCATCAATTTAGGACAGAAAACTCCTGTTTTGAATAATAAATAGAAAATAGTTTATTGATATTTTGATAGTAAACTAGAGTAAAGAAGCAAGAAACATAGACAATAAAGAGCATCCTGCACAGAGGATGTGAGTTATCGGTCCTGATAATGGAACTCACACAAGATGGCGTGTATGTACAAAGCACCCTTTGGTTCTGTTTTTGTAATTTTGCTTATGACTCAAGCCTGTATGAAACCGTGAACCAGTCAAGAAATCCCATAGCACACACCATATGTAGCCAAAAACAAGAGTATGTAAGCTCCATTGACTAGATAATTTACACACATTTCTTTCATTTTTATTTATACTTCAATGTGTAGTAAAGAGAGCTAGCAGAATTAAACTTAAAATATAACGGATATGTAATACACTGTTTGTCGCGTATGATGAAGCTATAGCTACTAAACCATCACAACATACAGTAGCAAAAAGGAAGAAACGGTAAGTATTGATTGGTTGATAGATTGTTTTTTTTTTCATTGACATGTTGCATATTTAACTAACTGGTCGGTTGAGTAATCAAAATATATATCTTGCTTTCCTTATCTAAAAGTATATATATATATATATATATATATATATATATATATATATATATATATATATATATATATATATATATATATATATATATATATATATATATATATATATATATATATATATGTCTTGACATATTTATATTCATATTTTTATTGCGTTTACTCGCAGTCCAAAGCGGCCAGTCTGAGATCCTCGTAGACATGTGGTCCGGGTCTAAGCCATCACATCGTTTCTCCGTGTGATTCTTTATCTGAAAAACGTAGTATTTCTTTTGCAGTTCTATATATTTACGTTTTTTAAACATAGCGTTTCATTAGTATAATACAGACTGCATATTTCGGATGTGCCAGTAAACCCTAATACATATCTACATATACATCAAAAGAAAAAAAAATTATTAATAATAATCATGTAAGATTTGGAGAAAAATCGTACCTACTTTGTAAACGTAACGTAAATGGTAAGGACCACTACGCGAAAAATATTAATTATAGCTATTTTTATTTCAGTCATGTTCGGACATAAATGACTTAATTTGGTAAATGTTTTAATTCAGTAGGCGAGTAACATTATTATTTTATTTATTAATTATTGGATATTAAAGAAAGATTTCACCTGACAGTTTTCGGTTTTCCTGAACCTTTGGGGACCAGATATCTTCATCTTTGACTTCTGATTGGGGAATGCTTAGGTGAGTAAAGTCACGTTTATATCCCAGCAACCCCATCACTTGATCAGGGACATGCTTATTCTGAAATTATATGGCATATTCAGAAATAATAGAATGAAATGAATAGCAGACAGGTCAATTTCAAATTCAAGAAATCATAAAGGTATGCACTACAACTAAGAGAACAGTGTACAGAGACCTTAGCACCGTAAGCACATTTAACATGTCAAAGCCGTTTGATAATGGAATTAATTAGAAAAGAAAGCAAGGTTAAATTACCCGGGCAAAGATCACCTGCATGCAAGAAAGGTATAATTTGTTTTCCTTTAACCATTTCATTCCAATCGAATGATATTGGAATATGGATGACGTTCTCACATGATCTTCTTCAGTACGGTAGTGAATAACGTATTATGACCTTTTAGGACGCTTATGACAGCAGCGACGTGTCGCATGATAAATATAGTTTTATGAAACCAAAGGAAAAATGTATAAAGGACGTACATAAAGGTTAAGACCATACCTTTCAAATACGTCAAATTAGACGGAGAAAGAAACGCGAACATTGACAAATAAGAATAAACAGGAAACTGAAAGTTCGCCTCTGACAAATCCTCCGAAGATTTGTATTAGAAAAAAGTCAGCTGCGAACAAAAAATAAGCCGTCTAACACGTGTCGGTTTTGTGTGTGTGTGTGTGTGTGTGTGTGTGTGTGTGTGTGTGTGTGTGTGTGTGCGAGCGCAAATTATTCTAAGTTTGAATCCCTGACTGCTGAAAGCATAATAATGGAAGTGAATTAGTGTGGCTAGGTATATGTGTATGAAAACAAAGACATAACATCGTTAATTTATCCACCTGAAAGCAACCGTAACTGAGTATAGTACGTGAGAATTAATATGAGTTAAAGATTCTTACTCACCCTTATGGACAGTGCATAAGCACAGTCGACATACTGGTGATTAAACTTCTTTTCCATGAAAGGAAAAGATGTCCACTTTTGTGTTAGCAAACGCCATAGTTTTGACTTCACTGAGAACAGAGATATACATGAAAGGAAGACAATGAAATAAAGTAACGATATTAACTTAGACTTTTGATGTGTTCGTTTATAGTCACAACAGTTAGTTAAAAATGAAGATAAGAATATAATGTGTTTACTTTTACGAAGAAATATATCGCATGCTACTTACTTAACCAAAAGTCAAAGACGAGAACCAATGATAAATGTAAAACAAAATTTGACTGGACCAGCACAAAGATTTTAATCAAAGAAGCAGACCCCGCAGGTTGGCCAAGTAAATTACGGATACAATTTTACCAAGTTGAAGGCTCCGAGGTATGTTACAAAGAAGGAGATTAAAACGCAATACAAACGGTGTAGCTCAGAAATGACACAGAGGGATTGTCTTAGTAATAATGGCACAAGCTTGTGAACACAATATGAGCCACAGTGGCATTCAAGGGCATGTTGATGATGTAATCACAATACGAGTTGCAATGATATGCTGATTATGTTGATCATGTGAACCCAATACAAGTTGGAAGTGCATCTTAATGGTGAAAACACAATACGAGCTGCATGGGCATGCTGATGGTGTGAACACAATACGAGTTGCATGGGCATGCTCACGGTGTGAACACAATACAAGTTGCATGGGCATACTGATGGTGTGAACACAATACAAGTTGCATGGGCATGCTCACGGTGTGAACACAATACAAGTTGCATGGGCATACTGATGGTGTGAACACAATACAAGTTGCATGGGCATGCTGATGGTGTGAACACAATACAAGTTGCGTGAGCATGATGATGGTGTGAACACAATACGAGTTATGTTTTGGGATTTTTGGCAAACGATCATAGATATGTTACATTAATTTATTACATTTTACAGCAAAATAGTTATTGAGAGTCATACGAAAGGTATATGAAAGTGACGAAGAACGGGTGCATAAAGCATGGGGTTGTGCTGGGGTGGAGGTTGCCTGGGAGAAAAACGGTGACAAGAAGGTCCGTTATTTATTTATTTATTTATTTAAATATTTATTTATTTTATTTATTTATTTATTTATTTTTCATGCATAAACGATTATATATGCAACGGTTAGCCAGATCAATGTCATTCCTCATCCCTAAATAACGCAACTGTATGCCTTATTTTAGCACTTCTTTTGCTGACAAATAAAATTTACTTAATAGTTAAGACCATAAAAGAATAATTATTTAAATAAGGAAATGATCAATTATATACGCGACCTACCAGTGATACCTAGACTTTTCATTGATTTGGCAGGAAAAACTGTTACATGTACATCGGGGGTAAATGAAAATATTACGACCAAGACTGATAACAAATCTTGGTTCTGAAGTAGTAAGGGAAATGGAGATTTATATCTCCAGGACCGCTCCCCACCCTCAAAACAAATATAAATTACCATCTCGGAGACCCTACAACCCCTATCCCAAAATGACTTTCAGTTTTGAGCTAGAAGATTTCTACCTCAAATATAATCCAAGACTTTTACCCACCTCTAAACAAATATAAATTACCATCTCAGAGACCCTCCAAACAAATACAAAGTACCATCTCGGAGACCCACCAACCCCTATCCCAAAACGACTTACAGTTTTTAGCTAGGAGATTTCTAGCCCAGGACCTCTACCCCCTTCAATTACGCGTAGGATTTATTCGCTGGAGTAAGAATGTAAGTGAAACATTATTTCTAAAGTTTAGACAAAATTTCATGCTATATCATTAACATACCCTTTTTGATAATCTTTTTCATACCTGCTGACTCTCATTGGTAGAATATATGTTAACATACTGTCAATAATACGAAACTCGCGTGTTAAATCGTCCATATCATATTTTACACCTCTTAAGTAAGATCGTATCTGATCAAGTAATTTTTTGTAAGTGATACTAGCTGTTTTGCTGGCATATTTTTTTTAGTCACAAGTCGAGGTTCAATTTTTATACACGCTGTTGCAAGAGAAACACCAACGCCTGATATTATTAACAAAAACGGATTTAATGATACTCCACTTGAAATTATACCAGAGCTCGTCATTAGCAGTGGCAAATATGATATTACTCGAAGTATTTTGCTATAGTATTTGTAACATTTTTTCACGCACCAAAGTTTTTTATGATAATATCTGTAATATTGCATTAGTGCGTCAACATCTTGTTTTGGAATTTCTTCTGATATGTGATTGAGATCGATGATTTGTTTTTTCATCATACAATATTTTATGCAAAGACAAAAGTTCTAGCACCAACAATCGAATCGAGAAACTCGCAGAATTTATTATTTTAGGATCAGCTAAAAACTCTCTATATTTGTCATAAACATTTGACGAAATATCATCATATTGTTTATTTGTTAGTACATATTGTTTCTTTAACCAAGCGTATGAATCAAAACTATTTCCTACTTCACTCTCATATAAATCTGTTTTATTCACCAAATTACTGTAATCGATTTCTGTTTCTTCAATATACCCTAAAACTAAACTCAACTGATCTAAAGTGTAATTTTTGAGAACAAGATGTTGTCTGATAATTGCATACGCAACTACGAAATTTGTTAGCATTAATTTCTTAAGCTTATCTAGTTCAATTGTGAGAAGACCAACAGCAGAAGCTACATTTAACATTATTTTTTCATATGGTTTTGTGAGTAATGTTTTAATTTCATTGTAATAATTCCGTAATGACAATTGTCTAGAGTACTGGATTGATGGGAATGGAACATTGTCTTCTTCACTTATATCATAATAGGAATCAGACTTTACTTCCAACTTTGTTTGATTGACTTCTTCAAAAAACTTTTCGCGCTCATCATCATTAAAATTACTAATTTCATCGTCTAAACTTTTGATTATCTTTAGAGACTTATTAACAATAATCGGATCAAATTCTGGGACTTTTTTACGTATCATTGGCAAAATTGCGTTTGCGTATACTTTAATAATTAACTCTGCGTCTGACGTCATAGTAACAATTGTAACTAACGTTTCTTTGTCATGGTAGTACATACCGAGATTTTTAAATATACCTTGTTTTGAAAAACTATCATATAACTTTTTGTTTCTTTTTATTCTCATTTTTTTATTTTCCACTAGTTTGTCAAGACAAGTATGATTTTTGTTTATTCGTCTTTCTTCAAGTGTTCTTCCACTATAAACTCGTGCTTTTATTAAATCTGATTTTATTATCAAATCTATGTTAGACCAATCAAGCTCGAGTAATATTTTTTTTAAAATATAATTTTAACTTGTTTTTGTTCTTCTAGACAATCCTCAGGATGACAGTATCTACTTATAATATCAAAGTTTCCTATTGCTTTTTCCAGTTGTGGTCCTCGCATATATATAACGCGAATAAAATTAACAAAATTTGCTGGCAATGTTGGATTGTTCAGTGATTCGATGTTAAGTTTTTTCAAACTTTGTAACATTTTTTGCTGTTTCATTAACGGCTCCAACATCTTTGTTGAGGTTTAAATTATTATCATAACATTCTCTTGCAATGGTTATAATTGGTGGTTCTGACATTATTTTATAGCATTAGATTAAATTTGATCATCGAGTGTGTATATTTGAAATGCTGTCAGTCCTGGAAATGGATGTTCAGCAGTTAAAACATTAACTCGAAAATATAAGTACTGTTAACAGTGTTTTCTGTCGGGATTGCAAAATATTGTGTTGTTGAAATGTAAGTGTCTGTTGTGCTATACAATGTTGTCCAGTTGATATCGTCATTTGATCCCTCCAATTGCCAATTATAAATTCGGCCAACACCAGAGTTTAATCGGCCTCGCAAATGAAAATGCCAAACAGCAACTGCAGTAGGACATTTAATTTTAATCCAAAAATTTTCAACTTCTCCGTTAGTCGTCCACTCATGTCTATCAGAGAAAGCGTAATAAGGATAATTTTCAAGATAATATGTTGATGCGCTTACCTCAAACCCAGCTCGATTGTCAGTTGCTTTATAAAGTATTGGAATATGTCCAACATTGTTTTTAGTTTGTTTTATACCAATAGACAGACTATCAACATATGCTTTATTTATCAGATCATTAGGGCTAACTGAAACATATGTCGTAGTTATTTTATTATTTCTCATGTTTATATTGCCTGACATTGGTCCACCAGATTTTTTAAAGTATGGGGCAAGTTCTTCTTTCAACTACCATAACTAACAGCATCAGCATCATTAGCTGGTGGTGAGGTTGTCGATAATCCAGTTATTTTTGAATTTGACATAAACAGGTTACCTGTCATTGTGTCGCCGGCTTTGCTAAGTTTATTATCGTCAACAGATTTTAGTTGCGCATAACTTACAGCTTGCGTTTGATTCAAGTTTTCTGGAGGATATGCAGTCTCCAAATTTATTATTTTTTCTCCTGACATGTTGATATTACCTATAACCGTTCCACCGCTTTTATCAAGTTTGTTATCATCCACATACCATAACTGTGCATAACTTACCGCTTGTGTATAATTTAAGTTTGCTGGTGGATACCTGGTCTCCAATTTTTTTTTTTTTCTGACATATCTAAATTACGGCTTAAAGTTCCTCCTGTCAACGACAACTTGTTGTCATCAACAGATTTTAGTTGTGCATAACTGACAGCTTGTGTGTTATTAACATTTATTGGTGGATACGCTGTTTCTAAACTTAGTACTCGTTGATTTGACATAAACATGTTTCCTGTCATTGTGTCACCGGATTTTTTCAGATAACCTGATAAATCAATCTTGCCGTCTGTTATTGTTGTACTTTCAGTTTTGGACGTCGAATCTCCTATCAATGTTCCAAATTTTGTATAGTAGCTCATTATTTATTGTCCTACATAAAATTGTCAACATTAGTCAGTTTAATATGACATAAAATTATATAACAAACAATGGCAAAATCGACGATATTAAATTTTGATACAGAGCGGTTGGTGAAACATAAACATAACAACGAACTTCCAGATTGTCATTATATTTTTGTTGGGCGAACTGGATCGGGAAAAACAAATTTGCTTATGAATTTACTTCTTGGTGATAATTTTAATTACGATCGAGTTTATATTTATACAATTAATCCGCAGCAAGATAAGTACGAGCTACTAAGCATATATAATAATAAACTTCGTGATGATCTTGAGGCTTGCGAAGATTTTTTTTTATTATCAAACAAACAGAAGATCTTGTTCCAGTTAATCAACTCGACTCAGATGAACATAAGATAGTAGTTTTTGACGATATTCCGCTAAACAATGTGGAAATGAACTAAATAAGATCGTATTTTTCACTGTCTCGAAATAAAAAATGTAATTCTGTTTATTTAGCTCAAGGTTTTTATAATGTTGATAGATTTATTAGACGAAATACTGGTTGTTTTATATTATTTCCGGGACTGAACAATGTTAACGTTAGAAATATTGCAAACGAGCAATGTGGTGACGTAACAAAAGATAAATTTAAAGCCACAGCGGATAAACATAACTTTTTCTTTTTTGATAAACTAACACATAATCCAACTAAAATGTTTCGTTGTTGTATTGAAAATTATCTGCAGTAAGATGTCTTCCGCTTCTTAAATTTTTATAACATTTATATATAATAAAATGGACAAACGAGCAAAGTACAGAAAACACATAGAAGATCTAAAACACTTGCTCAATCTCAAGCAGCATTTAAGCAAAAAGTGCAGCAAGCACGACGTGGACAAATAACTGCTGCAGAAACAACAGCTACGATTCTCAAACCAGTTACTGAAGCACTACTTGGAAAACAACCTGAAACTAAACCACTATCAGAAGAGGAATCTAAAAAATTACTGGAAAAAGGTTTACTTGGGCTAGTTAAAGAACAGCAAGAAGCATCTGCTGTAAAAATTATTAGAAAACCTGATAAAGACAGATTAAGATTGGCTAGAGACCTAGTAAGAGACATTGCTGATCCTGCTGCTAGACAAGCTGAATTAATTCGGCTGTTGAATAATCCACTAGAATTTGAACGAAGATTATCAGAAAGAGTATCAGTTGATCCGATTGGAAGAATGTTAGACGAGATGATGAAAAAAAGTAAAGCTCAAATAATTTTGGAGGAGATACATGAGGAAGAAAAAGCTTAAAAAGAAGCATTTAGAAAAGAACATGGACTAGATATCCAAGAAGAGCAAAATGTTAAAGATGCTCTAGAGAGTATAAATGACAAAATAAAAGATTATGAATATGAATCGTTTAACGAAAATTACGGTTTTAAAAATGTGAGAATATACGATACTAAAAAAATTGATTACAACGCCGAAGAAAATATTAGTAAGTTAGAAAAATTTAAAGATCAAAGTAAGAAACATCTCGGCAACATAAAACTGGAAAATGAAAGCTACCGCGACAGTATCACAAAATACCGACAGAGGATTATTGCCGATCTTTATATCAAGCTATTCGTAATATAAAAAATGACAGATATCATAGTTATCGCACTAGTAGTTTGAGTAGTGAGGCAAAAGAAATAGATGAAATACATATGAAAGCTGATAAAGTTGTCTCAAAGGACATAAAAGATCCTACTGAAAGACAAACTGAATTAAGTCGGTTGGTTGATAATTATGATGAACTTGATAAAAAGTTAAAGATAGCTGTAAAAGAAAAAACTGGAACCGGTGTAAAAATATTTACATCAACTGCTGAAATGATAGGCAGATTCATGCTGTTGATATCATCAAACGAAGCTGGTAATATTAGTGTTGAAATTGATAATGAAATTATTGATATATTAGATCATCTAAGATCAGAAAATTTGTTAACATCTGACGAATAGGAAACTTTACACCGCGACCTAATTTTGTAAAAATATAATAAATAACAATGTCAACAACATTATTACTAGACTCTAGCACAGCCGCGAAAGATAGCGCAAATATTTCAGTAAATTATATTCCGCCAATACAACTTGATCCTGAAAAACAGTATGAAATTGGACTAATTTCATGTACATGTTGGCATTTCATGGCTAACGTAAAAACTGGAGTAAACGACGAATTTAATTTTATTCCAAATATATTAAGAAACACGCAATGGAAATCAGGGAAATCAGTTAAAATTCCACAAGGAGCTTATAATATCACTGATCTAAATAAGACAATAAAAGAGCTTATAACAAAAGCTGGCGGTATAGCTGATAATTTTGATCTAACACCAAATTATAACACGTTAAGAGCCAGATTAAAATTAAAAGATATGTTAATCGGTTTTACACCAAGAGAAAAAAGTATTGCACAACTAATAGGATTTACTAATGACAGTTATGGTGCTCTTGAAGAAGCTATAACATTTGACGGTGAACTGCCGGTAAATATAACTGACGTAAACACAATATTAATAAATTGCTCTATTGCTTCTAGATCTTACTCAGCCCAAGATAGTAAAGGACAAACGATATATAGTTTCTCGCCAGAAGTTCCACCGGGCTCGCTCATGCAAATTAGTCCGCGGCAAGTTATTTATTATCCGCTAAATGTTGAAAATCAAATAACAACAATAAATGTGCAGTTGACAGATCAATCTGGACGACAGCTGGATCTGAATAACGAGGTTGTTACTTATTATTTACACTTACGCGTTGCGTAGTTTTATACAAGCCTTTGATATAATGAAACAGAGAAAAAAATTGTATCGAAGAAAAATAGTTGGAGGATTTTTTGGAAATATATTTACTAAAGTTATTGAAAATGCTCCGGGAATCGTGCGTAAAGTTGCACCAATTGCACTTGACGCAGGTAAAGCTTTTGCAACTGAAGCCGCATCTGCCGCTGGAACTGCGGTGGGACAAAAAGTAGCTGATAAAATAAAAGGCACACCATCTTCATCTGAGATAAAACAAATTATATCAAAAATCGCTCCATCAAAAGAAATTCAACGTGCTATGATAACAACAACAACAAAAAAACCCTTTAACACCAAAGGGCGAGCAGATTATACAAAAATTAATATCTAAAGTATAAAATTTTGTATAATCTAATAAATAAAAAATGTCTGTTAAAAATTATCTCGATTTAGCAGAAACTTATGACACCGATGACACTGTGACAGAATTTGAGTATGTTGAGTATCTCGATGAAAATTCTAATGAACCAAATGAAACTGGTATTAGAACATTTAATATTCGAGACAACGATGTATTTCTACTGCCACACAAAGCAATATTGGAAGTTCGTATGACAGTGGCCAATCCGCCTGTTGCAATTGCAGCTGGAACAGAAGTAGCTCTTACAAATAATGGTTAGTGCTTATTCAAAAGTGCCCGATATCAACTGGCCAATCAAACTGTTGAGGATATTTCAAATCACCTGCAAGCTGCAAGTACAATCTTAAATATTACTTCGTTTTCCGACGATTATTCAAGATCAGCTGCAACTAATATGATGTGGTTTAAAGATACTGGAATTGGTGCAGCTGACTCGACCGAACTTTTTATGAAAGGTTTTATGGCTCATGGAGATGATGCCGCTGCAGATGCTGCAGTTGTAAGAGATTTTCTTATTACTAATGCTTCTAATTTTGATATAGCCGCACCAGCTGCAGACGCTAATGAAGCCGCTACAAGAGTATCACTTATTGCTGCTTGTAATAATATTGGAGTAGCTCCACCAGGAGCAGCTGCAAACGACGTTGTAATGTTGAATTTGATTAATAACACAATTAGCATAAGACATCCACGTTACAATGAAGGTTTTGCTAGAAGAAAAGAACTTGCAGAAGGATCACGTCAAATTACAATGATGCTGCCATTAAGTACAATATTTGGCTTTTGTCGCGATTACAACAAAGTATTTCGTGGAATTAAACATACACTTACTTTAGATCGAGCAGAACAAAACGACTGCCTGTTTAGGTCAGGCGGAGCTGATGTACAGTTTATCATAAACAAACTTGCGCTATGGATGCCACGAATGACTCCGTCAATCGATAAAATGTCAGATTTAAACAGTATACTCGATAAACATACAAACAAAATTTATTTTCAACAACATAAAATATATCAAACAGCAGTTCCAAATACTACCGACTACACATGGCGAGTTACAACAACATCAAGTGAACAACTGCCGAGGCAATTATTTGTTTATTTCAACAGCAAGTGCGACGTGGTAACCAACAACAAAATAATGCGATATTTGATAACGCTGATGTTAGACGAATATATGCTAGACTAAATTCGAAGCAATGTTCAGAACGAGCGATAGAATGTAATTTTGCAGATGACGCTAATAAAAATATTACTCGACCTTACATGTATCTGCTCGACGCAGTGCTAAAATATCAGGATGCTGAAGATGGATCTCAGATATCAGTAGAGGAATTTCGTACACTTTATCCAATATTTTATTTTGATGTTAGTAAACATAGCGAGCGAGCAGTTGACTCAACAGCTGATATTGAAATTACCTGGACACTCGGAGCAGTTCCAGCGGCACAGTTGTACGTGTACGCGCTAGTGAACAGCGACAGATTTATTACGATTGATTCTGTTGGCCGCAAAATGACAGTACAAGTTTAATCTGCAATCTGTATATAAGATGACAAAATATATTATAAAAGAAATATATTTGACTGATGGTCAAGTTAAAAAATGAGCAGCTGCCCTGACATTTCCAAGGGTATTTTAACAAAATTAATGCTGACCAAAAAACAAATAAATAAATACGATCGTAAAAAAACCTTCTGTTTTAAATTTAAGTGCCGCACAAATAACAGCGATGGCAAAACAATGTGGTTTCTTTGTTCCGCATTATCAGTGATAGCCAGAACGTTATTACCTAAAATTTTGCCGGTGTTAGGTACATTAGGACTAGCAGCAGCGTCTGGAGCAATATATGGCGCAACGAAAAAAGCAGTTGAAGGTCATGGTATCATTCGCGGCAGTGGAATACAAAAGATAGTCTAAAGTTTAATTTTATGTGACTGATAAATACAATGCCACAACGAAAAACAAAATCGTCGAAAAAAGGAAAACAAAGCGTCCTCGAACAAAACAAGGAGGATTTCTTCCTTTACTTTTAGCGGGACTAGCGGGAAGTATACTATCAAATCTGCTAGGAATAGGAGGACGAGGACTAACATTGCCGGGAACACGGCCACCCCGCTAAGTAACTTTGATATACTTGATAAGTTAGGATCGGTTCCCGGATTCCACGGAGTTTATTCTAAGGATGAACTTACTAACATCTCAGCTGTAGGTTCCTGCGTGATAAATATACAAGATTTCAACGACGGATCTGGTACACATTGGGTAGCAATTTATCATAACAATTATTTTGACTCGTTTGGACTTCCTCCGAGCGACGCAATAAAAAAATATATAAACAAAAAATATAAAATAATATATTATTCATCCAATCAACTTCAACCTGTTGGAACTTCTGCTTGTGGATATTATTGTATAATGTTTATAAAACAAATGTCCCAGCCTAAATTTAATTTTTTAAATTTTATTTTACAGTTTGACAAGCAACCATCTCACGCTAATGATGAGATTGCAATAAATTTTATCTAAACTTAGAAATATATAATGTCAACATATTGTCTCAAATGTAAAACCAAAACAGAAAATATCAATGAAACAACAGAAAAAAACAAAGAACAACAGGACGATGCTGAAAGGTCTTTGCGCAATTTGTGGAAAAAGAAAAAGTATGTTTTTAAAGAAATTATCCCCAGCGATAAAGTCGTTGGGAGCTGAATGTCCCGACGTTATTTTAGTAGACGACTAATTAATAGAATGAGATGCAAGTGTGATTGTGATAGAGATTTATGTCTTGAGCAAAATAAAATTGTCACATACTGTCAACAATGCAACAACAGAGAAATAATAGGAACAGGTATAGATATACATAAAGTAATTGGCAAATTGCCAAAACCAAAAGGAGGCTGGACATTGCCAGGCCATAAATATACTGGACCTTTTAATCCTCTTGATAAACAACTTGACGAGAACGATAATCCGCTGCCAGGACAAGAGCCTTACAATCAAGTTGATGCAATAGCAATGCGCCATGATATCTGCTACTGGGACGTTGAACGTCCTGGTAACGTTCGTGTAGAAAACTCAAAATCAGACTGCGATAAAGTAATGTTAGACAAACTTCGTGATATGAAACCGATAAATATGCGAGAACGATTTGATAGAAAGTTGGTGCAGAGTTTTATTGGAGCAAAATATAAATTAGGACTCGGTGAAGAATTGTATGATGATCTTGCAGCTGAATTACACAAACCTAAAAAAAAAAAGTTTACGCGATGTAAAGTTGTCGCAAATGCCGTTGATGACATCTGGGCGATAGATTTAGCAGATGTGTCAAATCTAGCTCAGTTTAACGATAATAAGAAATACTTGTTTAATGTCATAGATATTTTTAGCAAATATGCTTTTAGTGTTCCAGTTTCAGACAAGACAGGAACGTCAATAACTGACGCGCTAAAACAGGTTATCGTTAGTACAGAAAGAAAACCAAATAGAATCTGGACCGATCATGGAGCAGATTTTTTTAATAAAATATTTGAGCGGTTTTTGCTCCAAAATAATATCAAAAAGTGTGTTACAGGGAACGAGGGTAAAAGCGTTGTCGTCGAGCGATTTAATCGCACACTAAACGAAAAAATACACAAATATTTGACAGCTAAAAATACGAGTAAATATACTGACAATTTACAAAACATTGTTGATGAATATAATAACACGAAGCACCGAACCACCAAAATGCCGCCAAATAACGCAATTAGAAAGCCAATATTAGCAAATGAAAACATGTACCGCAGACATAAATTTAAAGTTGGTGATAAAGTTAGAATTTCTTTAACGGAAAAAAATTTGAAAACGGATTTACTCCAAACTGGAGAGAAGAAGTATTTGTTGTTGATAAAGTACTTTTAACAATACCTGTAACATACGCGTTAAAAGATTTATTAGGTGAACCTATAACTGGCAGTTTTTACGAGCAGGAACTGCAGAAAACTGAACAAGATGTTTTCATTATCGAAAACGTTATTAGGAAAAAAGGCAATAAAAGTTTAGTTACGTGGCGCGGGTATAGCGATAAATTTAACAGTTGGATACCAGCTAAGTCGATCCAATAATGTTATTATAAATTTGTTCGTATGTCACAAGTACGGATTTACATTTGATAGTTTTACATAACGAAATTAAATGTAATTTTCTTGCATCATCAACTGGCATTAAATTGAATATTTTAGCAAAACTAAAATCGCATTTTATGCTCTTTTGCTGGCCAGTTATTTTTAGATTTAAAAACGGTTTGATAAGCTGCCAAAATATTTGTTGTTCGGCAACATTAAAATTAAATTTTCTTACTTTTTTAGCAATGTGATACTTAACATTATATCGTCCAGTTGTCGGTCTGCTGTAATTTTTTATGTCGGAGACGGCGACTATCTCATCTTCATCGTCATTATTAAATAAAATATCATCTTCGCTATAGCTAGCAAACTTGTCTATTATATCGTTAGTGATTGTAATATTGTCTGCGACTTTGTCGTTAATGATTGTATCACTTGCGATTGTATCTTCCGAATATATATCAGCAAGTCTTTTCATCAAGTTCATATTATAATATACTTTTATCAAATTTATTGTTGCAAGATGACTAACGAGGTAAAATATCACCAAAAAGTTAATATATTAAATTATAACGAACTAGCCGAAGCACTTAGAAAATGTCTGTTCGGGTATAACTCTTATTCTGTCGATGTTATTGTTACGCAAGGCGAAAATGATAGGATATTGTTAACAGCAGCAGAAAAGACACGTTAGCATTACGTTTTCGCGTGTGTGACCAAGACTCCTATTAATTCTATCCACGGTGAACTGTCTTGAATTATTATTCAAATACTGCCACAACATTATTGTGTTACAACTTGCACAATGATTGTTCTGTTGTTGTTTCAGTGTTATAATAAATCAGCATCAAGATCAACGTCACGCTTATTTTTTTTTTTTTGTCACATTGCTGATAACTCGCTAGTGATTTCTTCGGTTATTACGTAATCTATGATAATCCTCCGCAGCTGAGATATTCTTCTGACTCGAGACACTGCGAGATAAACTAAATTTGACCATTCGATCCGATCATTGACAGTCCAGATATTTGTATCAGAAATAGTTAATCCTTGTGACGAGTGAATCGTTATAGCGTATCCTAACGTCCACGGAGATTTATCCATGCTCAGCGCGCTCTCAACAACATCAACAGCAACCAAAACAATATCATTCAATACAAGATTTTGTATCCCACAACCAGGAATTTCAACTTCAATATTCTGTCGTCGAGTATCTGCTGGGCGATAATATAATGGTACAGGTAAATTTGAAAACTTTTCTTTATGTCACGTAAATAATTTCTCTTGCAATTCATCACGAACTATCTTTCTTTTTGCGATTATCAAATCATTTGGTCTCCATAAATTCAAAAAATCATTCATAATAGTTTCTGGAATTACTTTACGCATTATCTCACACTGTATTTTATCTGGCTGCAGTCTGATTAACCTTTTAAACTCTTTCAACGATTCATCAATAGCTCTATGATCATCATTTATTTCTTCGTAGTAATCTACAAATGTTTTCAGCCACTCATGTGGAGACTGTCCAATAAAGGGTGGTGGTTGACCATGATCGCCACACATTATTACAGCAGTATTTTTAGTCAATAACCATTCAAGGAATATTTTTAATATTTCCAACGATACCGTGTCTATCTCGTCCCAGATAATATACTTAGGTATATATTTCTCACCCATTCGCTCAGGAGTCCATGTGTCTCCGCACCATCTGAAGAAACTATGATATGTACATGGTTTTACTCCTCGTTCTTTTATTTCTCTGGCGAGTTTATGTGTCGGTGTCAAAACAATTATATCTGAATGGTTGTTCAGGAATAATTTAATCGCACGAGTTGTTTTACCTGAACCACCACATCCATTAAGATAAACAGTCTTATGTCTAGCCACAGGATCATATACAGATGGTGCTGATGACTTTGATACTTGATTATTATTTTTGTAATATATTTACTTAATTTCAACGTCGGCAGATTCAGAATAACTAAGTATATTTTCTTTTGTTTTATTCTCCATGATCCCTATCCACCATTACCGAGTAGCGGTTTTAACAAATCCGTATATTTTTTATTTATATAAAACGAATCCGTAGCAACTCTGACAGCGTAACGAGGAAATCTATTTATCATTGACAGTAGATTTATCGAAACGTAGGCTAGCATCGAAGATCTTAAATGAGTAAACTGCGGTGAGTCGCCATCAATATAGCTCACAATTGTACCTAATTTGGTTCCGTCTGATAAATAAGCATTACTTCGACTTATAAATGTGTTTTTTTTCGTTGTGTCAGCGATTATAAAATGGAGTTCAGCATCGTCCATAATTAATCTTGTACAGTGTCGTTTATGATCATATGATCCTCCTTGTGTAAATTTACCGATTATCTTTCTACCAAGATCTTTTGCAAGTTTCTCATCGCTTTCTTTCCTGCATTTATAAATATTATCAGCAATTTTAACAATACCATCTTCGTTAAGATCAGGAAATTCTTTCCTGACATCATCAATATTAAATCTATCCGGTTCTGGTAACCAAACTTGTTTCTGTGGACGATACGATATAATCGCTTCATTTACTTTCAATGATATCAATATTTTATTATCGAGCATATATCGTAATAGTACTATTGGAACCCAACATTTTTCTGAAAAATGTTTTTCAAACCAAGTATAAGTAATCGGATGGAGATTTTCCGTAAACTCAAATGATTCTATATCGGCGACTCCAGTCAGGTCAAAATCTGGTAAGGGTCCGTTTATCGCAACTCTGGTCATCTCATGTGATGGATGTCCAAATCTCTTAAAGTATTCAGAACACTCTCCGTATCCAAGAAAACTTCCAGGATAACACGCTACCATATCAACTGAGATAACGTCGCTATAATCGTATTTAGCATTCCATAATCCACCGTGCCCATATTCAATACAACTTTTCTGGACATCTTCAAGAATTTCCAATCGTGTCGGTTTCCATGAATTTTTCTCCTGAGCCAAGTGAGCAGCAACTGATGGAACGGTAAAACAATTATTTAGTAATTGTCCAACCTTGACATCGTCAGAAGTATATTTTAATGCAAGATTTTTCATTTCTTCATGAAGAGATTCTGTACGATAAATATCACCATTAGGCGTGGAAACTGATCATGATAATCATACTCTGAACTTTGAAAGAACCAAACAGACACAGGGTCACTTTTACTGATATTCCTGATAGAATCAAATATATGACCATTATATGACCATTATAAAATTTAACCGTTCTGTCTCGTGGAAATATTGTTACTGCCGCAGCCCATGCGTGTGCGTTATGATCAATAATATCTATCGAAGCTCCTCTTGATTCATATTACGATTTATACAAAATCTCTCCGGTTAATGTCTTCACTGTTATTGGGAATTTTAATTTCTTTCCCAGCTCAGGAACGTCGCTGATAGACGCTCCGGTGTCTTTAACTGTTTCTGCCCACGTATTTATTTTTTTACGTCGTAAATCCGTAAACCATTACCACGTATCGCGTTTGTGAAGTGTTCTGTAACTCGTTCAGCTACACAATTTATTCTTAACTCTGACAGTCTCATCGGTTTGAGATCATTGACGTCAGGTTTATTATTCAGCGGATATATTGCATAGACAACCGCAGTCACAGGATATATTCGTTCATAATACGGTTTGTCAATACCAGTCAGTATTCCGGGTTTGGAATTTTTATTCAAGAGAACAATATTATTTCCCGACTGCATGCGTACAGGATCATATTTGTCACGGATAATCCAAGTGTCGTCGTCTGTCCTTACAATCAATTTTATTAAAATGAAATATTTTTGAACATCAAGATGGTTAATAATCTCTCTTCCTCGTTTGTCATTTATTATAGTATCGACAACATTTCCGATCCTAAATGTCGACCACACATGAGCCGCACCATCGTCACGAAATTAATTCTTGGCTTCACGGATACGTTTGGTTACATCCTCATTTGTTAAGGCCAGATCTTGCATCAAAAAACTAAATTTATATTTTGGTAGTCTGTCAAGATCAAATCTAGCTCCCGCTGAGACGGCGGAAGGTTCAATTGCGGATAATTCCTCCATTATTATAATTAAGACAAATATATATATAAATTGAATTTTAGCATATGTATAATGATTCAAAAAAAAAGAATCGGTGTAATTGGCTTATGATCGGATATACTTCTCCTTGTAACAAAGCATGCGTAAATGAATTCTGCGACTACCATATGCAAAGCGTCAGACATGGGTGTCTAGGACCAAAACCGTGTGTGCAGTGTGGTGTTGGAGTCAGAGGAAAAACTCAGTTATGTGCAAAATGCAGTGGTAAAAAATATAGAGAACTAAAACGATATTACGATAAAAACCGCAGAAGATTATCTCGCTAGATTTTCAAAATAATGATTTAGACAAATAATATTATTATATAAATGGAGCAAAAAGAATTTGTAACGCATCCTATAATTAAAAATTATGACGCATCTCGTGATGGTGTAATCAGGCACTGTCGATTAAAAGAACCAGTCGGTAATGTCATTAGTACTGGTTATCTCAAATTCCGTGCTGGGAAAAGCCATTATTTATCAAATAAATTCATCTATGAATGTTTTCAAGGGGTCATTAAAAACGGATTTGTAATTGATCACATCAATGGTAATAAACTTGATAACTCTTTAAATAATTTACGAATTGTTACACAAAGTCAGAATTGCAAGTTTGGAAAAAATGGCGTTAATAATTATTGTAAGAGCGCAAGAGTTGTTAGGTCTGTAAATACAGCGACAGGCCAAGAAATAATATTTAGTTCGATAAATACAGCTGCCAGATAATTCGGTATCAACCCTGCTTCAGTAAAACATGTCGCAGATAACATACAAAAATCTACATTTTCAATAAAATATGATCAGCTGATTACGTTTCAGTATATCCCTATTGTGTCAAGATAACTATATTCTCTGTAGATGGGTCAATGGTACTTAAAATAATAAAAAATTAAAAAATAAAAATCTGATTCAGAATAAATAAATATTTTTTTTACTGTATATAATTCGACTCTGTCAATTTTGCCAAGGGTTTTGTTTAGCCATCACCACAGGCAAGGGTCCACCTTCACTGTCGCTGCTCTCAGTGTCAGTTGTTTCACTTTTGACAGAATCAAGTAACATAATCTTTCTCAATTGCATTACACGATTGTTCACAATCTTTTTTCTTTCGTACTCGTGAGACAATTCGGATCTAATCTTTTCGATTGAACGTGCAAGAGGTATAAATAGCTTCACCTGTTAGTAGTTTACCATTGCCAAGGATTCTAACATAGATTGATAAATTAATTTCATGAATCTATAATAGGATGGTAATGTGTATTTATTTTCAAATTTTCGTTGTTGTAATGATTCAAAATCACATATAATTTTATGAGGATCAAGATTATCAGATATCTTTATTCCGTCATGTTGTAATTTTTCAATAGCACAAATAATATCATTAATATTTTCGTAGTTCATTATATATATATATATATAAATATTTATTTAAAATAAAAATAATATTTCTAAAGCTAAAAGACAACAATAAACAGCAGCGATGACGGTCAGTCTACCATTCCACTGGGGTCCCTTCTGCCGGTAAAGCCTTTACCAATAAAATCCTAAGAGTCCTTTTTTATTTGGTAAAGGCCTTTCTTATGGCCCACAGGCACTCTTCATGGTTAAGACCTGTCTTATGGTCCACAGGCACCTTATTGAGACTTTTTGGTCCGGCGGACATTCTTTCTGAATGCCCCTATGTGGGTACCCTTCAGTGACGTCACAAGGTCACGAGTTCACATCACCCTGCTGTTTATTTTGGGGACGCAAGCGATTTCATGTACCCCCCCAAATCAAACCCCGGGGTAAATGTTGTTGTTGTTGTTGTGGGGCTTAACGCCATTTTTCAGCACACTATAGGCGGCCAGTATTAATGGTAGAGGAAGAAACCGGGAAATCCGCGGAAAGAACCACCGACCCACGAGAAGCTACTGGCAAGCTTTCTCACATATCCACATTCGCCGAATCTTAGACTCGAACCCACGCAGACAGAGGTGAGATGGCAGTGATCCGTAACAGAGAACACTTTAGACCACTCGGCCACTCGGGGCCCCCTGGGGTAAATGCACGTTGTTCAGCATGGTGAGGGGTACATGAAATCTCAAGGGGTTGCTTGCGTCCCCAATTACATTAGAAAATGGCATCAAAATCGCCTCCATTGACATATGTCTATCATGGGAATCGAACCACGGACCTTGAGTACGAGAATCCAATGCTATAACACTGCACCACTTTCAGATTCATGCAAATATATGTTTAACAATTATTATATAGTTAACCCAAATTACGTACGACTAATATACTGAATTATTGTAGAACTGTAGCGTAGATTTAGTTCATCTCCAGACACACTTCATAAAATAATCGCACATTACATTTCTGTATAAATTTCGTTTGCTACGTTAAAAATACATGTATACAGCTGTGTTTACAAAAGCTGAAAATAACCTGAATTTGTAATTACGCACCTGTGTTAAGCCGACGTGATTTAAATTCATCAGTCAAAAGGTGCATAAATATCCTTTTTTATTACAAATTACTGCTCCAGTGGCAGCTAATTGCTTACAGAGAACAAATAAATCGTTAAATAATTAACCGTTTTGATGAAAGAAAACAAAATATCTCAGTGGTCTTATGAACTGACGCAGCGACAGGGGAGATAATTGCTTAATTTACTCTGCAGAGAGGACAGAGTTATCACGCTTCATTATATGTACAATTGCCTCAAACATATATTATTATAAGAAATTTGATTATTTATTAAGATTTTAATGATTTTGAGGACTGTTCAGCCCATCAAATTGAAGAATTTGTAATCATTTCATTAATCAGAGTACCATTTAACCCATCAGATTATGAAAATCAGTAAAAAAAAATATATTATTTCAGAATCAGATTATTTTTTTTTTACTCCCCTGATTATATCAGGGAATATTTACTCGGACGTTCTATGATAACGCTCTATGAGCGTACATATAGATTAATATTCAGTAATTCTTGTCTTAGATCCAACAGGTGTCCAGTCTGGTCAGTAAGCTTGAAATGTATCCTTGATAATAGCGTATTATGTACACGTAGATAAACGGGGTTAATTGGCTCAGATACAATTAACCACCCAGGTGGAGCTTGAGGACTGAATGAATATAATATATATCCTTGTTGAGCTTGAGTGGATTTTTCAAGATCTGCTTGATAGCTGCCATCAATTACGTCACATACTAGATTGACTGCGATTGTTGATGTTATATTAACAATAGCAGGTGAGATAAGACGACCTTCACCGTGTGGATTATTAATATATTTAAGAATGGTTGGTGGCGGGATTAATTTTCTCCATGAATCACATATTCTTTTAAAATGTTCATCAATAAGATCATTAACTGATTTCTTTATTTCCTCATGATTAAATCCTGAAATTGTAAACGTTGGAAGCTGTTCTTCTGTTATTTTATAATATTTAAGAAATACTGTTTTAAATAATTTTCTACTATGCATACGCTGAATTGGGTCGTCTTCATTAACTATATAGCTCCTAAAATAACTATCGTCAGGTGCATTCATTAATCTTTTCTCTCTATCAACAAAAACCTTATTTACATATTCTATGTCTGATACAACTTGATTCAAATGTTGTATTGTTTCAATTATCTGATTTTTTTTTATATTATCGTCGTAATAATTGTTGATGTTGGAAAATAATTTTTGTAGATTATTAAGTACACGCTCATATTCAGATTTAATTGAATTAAAAACAATAATTTGCTCAACATTAATTGTCGTCAAAAATTCTCCTTTATTTTTTTTACTTACAGATATATCCAAAAATTCTTGTGTTGTTCCATCTATAAATCTATCAAGTCCTCCTCCTCCAGGAGGTCCTATCCATGAATAGTTATTACCTTTACGATATTCTGGAAGTTTTATAAATACTTTTTTGTCTGTAACGAAATCAGATCGTTGTGGTTCTGGTGGTCCTGTATAAACTGGTTTAACTTCAGGCCAACCTAACACGGATCTGATTGAAAATTGATAAATATATACAGAATAATCAGGAGAATTTATTTCAATCGCTGCTGATAATGTTGGTTCGTAAACAGTAATTGCTATTTTTGATTCTTTTCCTGTACTAGATTTAATTCTACGATGGAACTCATCATTAATTTGTTCTATTTGATAACTGCCCGTTGGAATACTAACTACTTGTCAATCAGGAGTTCCATCAGGTTTATTCTTATTTGCAAATACTAATGAATTATTCGGTTGTAGTCCACCGAATGGATTTGATCTAATATTCGGCCAGCTATGATAAACTCGTAATTGCGCTAATGCTATTTCTTTTGCTGGAATTGCGGTTGGAAAGTTAATGCTAAACTCAGGATTGGTCGAACTTAATGATATCATCGTAGTTTTTGACGGTGCTGTATTAGTGACGATCTGTTGAAGTAATTCTCTTGACTCAGTCAAGGACGCTGACATTATTATTATTACTGTTATTATTTTAAATAGGGAATTTTTGATCCTCCACTTTTTCACCTTAGCTATTGTCAAGGAATACTTCATCGTAGGTTTTCATTATCGTTGCGAACTCCTTATCAGATATTTTACCATTGCTGAGGTACGACGAAATATATGACGATAGTTTAGAAGAAGCTGTTGTTGCTGTATGTAATTTTATTATATACTCGTATAATTTATCATTTGTACATGCAGATATCTTCTTAGCGATAACACTGAGAACGCCTGCGATAGTCGTTGAAGTTGAAACGACAATTGTTACAACTGCAGGCGCTGTCATTGTTATTGTTGATAATAATAATCCGGCTCCAGTAATAATAGCAGAAACTGAGTAAACAATTATATCAATGACAACCATACGTCTGCGATATTTTTTTACTTTTACTGTATAATCGTCGATGATATTTTTTAATTCAATCTGACATTTACATATTTGATTGTATCTGAGACGTTGAACGTCGATGTGGGACTGGGGTCCTTGGGTTTGATTCATTATTATTTAATGACGTTGTCATTTAATTAGGTAATTAATTAAGGAGTTTCAGCTAAGAATTCCAGACACCACCAGTAACGTCTCGGGGGCATTTCCGTTGATGTCAACGTAAATGTTTCTTTGTGCTCTTATTTATCATTACCAGTAGAGGATTATGATGTACATTCGGTGATGATGAAGTGGCCGCAGTAATTTACAAACCATACGTGGGCAGCCTGTATAACCCAGTTACTTCTGCGGTATGTTCGAGACTATTATCGCGTGGTGCCAATGTTGATGATCCTGATCCTACTGTGTACACGATATTGTTAATTTGTCCGTGTAGAATTTTAATCAGATTAGTTTTACTAACAATATTAGGGATTCCACTGACAAAATCATTGTTTCGTGTTAACTTCGAAGAGTTTAATATCAACAGTTGGTGGACTTCCAAAAAATTCATTAATAGATCTGTTTATATTTCGACGAAAATTTAAGAACGTTTGTACGTGATTAGAAAAATCAGTCTTGAATGTGGTCATGTCATCATTGATTGTTGTTAACGAAGTTGTTACTGTAATTTCCTTATCATCGACATATTTTTTCGTTGCAGCATCAAAATCAGATTCTGGTTTTCTGAGATTATTAATACCATTATTATTCATGTTGAGAAATGCACGCATTATACCACCGTTGGCTAATACGTACCTAGGTTCTTGATCATCGACATATTTCTTTTGTTGCGGCGTCTGTATCTGCGACTGGATTTCCAAGGTCTATAATTTTATTTCGATTCATGATAATGTGATCCGTGAATGAATCACCAGCTTTCTTGATATAATCTTTAACTGACTTACCGGAATCTTGTATTTTACCTTGATCAGTAAAAGTAACGATATTATTAACAACTGCGGTAGGAATTCATATGAGTACATTTGGCAGTTGTATATTACTTGTTTTTAATCGTCCTTGTTTATCCTGAAAAACAACGACTTCATTTTGATCCACACTTGTAATGTTTAATAAATCATTGATTTCATTTCTGAGCTGGTCAAGATTTGCATATTTATATAAATCACCTTGCTGCTGAGCTTTACCACGAGAAGATCTTCCGTAAATATCTACCATTATATTTACTAATGTCTGTTTAAATGTGACAACGTAGTATATTCATGCACGACTTTATGAGGTGGCTTTGTTGATGCCAAAATAGCATGAAGCACAGCGAGTACTTCACGACCACATATTGGGGGATCAGTTAATTTTTGTGCTGGTAATGTTGAATACCAGACTGGAATACTTTGCATGCTGCTAACATATTCTAAAAATTCTTTTGGTGTGCTAGTCCATATGAATCAAAATAAATAATTCCACGTGGATCAATTGCATATGCAACCCAATGAGTGCCACGGCCAGAGTTTTTATCGAGATTAATAATACCAGTTTCAATATTGTTTGGTTGTTTTTGGTAATTGATCACGCATAAAAACACCTCTGAAGTTTTTTATTTTAAATTTTTTAGCAGCATCAAGTAAATCAAAATTGGACATTGGTAGAATTAACGAACTGTCCCGGGAAGTCTTAGACCCTTTCCGTACCATGAATATGGGGTCCCTGGCAATCTTAGACCGCGACCGTATACTGGGCCTGATAATCTTAGACGGCCCGGCTGTGGCACGTTTGGTGCTCTTAGTCGTCTTCCGTGTTGTTTTGCCCGTGATCTTTTTTTTTAAGTTTTCTGAGTGTATAATTACTTGACCCGTTGCTTTCTTTAATGCCATTCCAGCGGCGGTTCCAACAGCGCCTAACGCAGCTGCGTTTGCAACAGCCGAGGCTGCAGCGGCTATTAATGCTGGTATAGCTGCAAGAAGTGGAAATATACCACCCGTCTTAGCGATGTCTTTAATGGCACCCGCAGAAAGATTAAGTTTTATACCTTTATTTGATTTTTTGGCTTCATTGAAATGCCTGAGCTGACGTTCTGTAAGAGATAATTTATTTTGACCACTCATTTGTTCTTTTTTTAGCGATAGTTTTATTCCACAGTTATCTTTTGATGCTGATTGTAAGCTTTTAATCTGACCAGGAGTCAGACTGATTATATGACATTATAATATCATAAACGATCTAATTGCATGTTTTCTACTGGAGCATCAACAACTCTCATTCATCCACCAACACCTTCAAGTAACATTGATTTATCGCTGAGTATAACGGCTATTGCTCTGTAATTAGGAATTTCTATAACATTTCTATTAACACGAGCTCGAAAATGTATATCTACAACAGATTGTCTGGTTAAATCTAAATGTTCGAGTGAAAAGTAATAAATTGGATATAAGGTTGTAAAATCTAACTGTGATATTTGTAAACCAGTATCAACATTTTGATCACGTCCCATGAACGTCATCAGACGATGATATGCACGTGCTACATGATTTTCCTCAAAATTCAATAAAATATCCTCGGATTGTTCTTGATGTCCATTTATTCTTAAGGAAACCTCAGAAACACCAAGTTTGTCAAATATCATAATACTACGCGTTTGATTATTTACTCGTGCAACACTTTGAAAAGCAATAAATATATGTCGTGGTGCGGCTATTCCTTGCTGAGAAGCTATTTGCCATGTAAAGAAACCATTAATTGCACTCTGAACAGCGTCTGTGGTCATTGTTAACCATGATAACATTGATTTACCATCTTGACCCATGAAAGAGAGTAGACGATCTTCTTCAGATATTGTTGGAGTCATTACTGGCAT
Organism: Megalonaias nervosa; assembly: GCA_016617855.1. Classification (NCBI taxonomy): domain Eukaryota; kingdom Metazoa; phylum Mollusca; class Bivalvia; order Unionida; family Unionidae; genus Megalonaias; species Megalonaias nervosa. The sequence goes on along the minus strand of JAECUM010039865.1, from coordinate 22,751 downwards.
CCACCATGAAAGTTTTGTTAGTACTACTTTACCATGAAGTGCTCTAGTTGCAGCATCATCAGCTCCTTCAACGTGCCATATTGCATCATCGTCCGTGGCTTTTCTTACAAGTACAACTGTGTCCTTAGCTCCAAAAATAACTTTTCTATCATTTCTGCAGAATCCAAAAATATGTGATAATGGAATTGCACATGAAAACATTCTATCTTTTAACATTGCTTTACGTGATGCAAATCCTAAGTTGAAATTTGCGTTCATTGATATTACTGCGGGAGTTTCTGCGGTTCCTGCAGCATTTCTTACATTACCTATATTTACATTTTTGTGATTTGGGTGATCAGAAGTATCCTTCATAAACATCATTGATGGACCAGCTGATTTTGAATAATCGTCGCTGTATCTTGAAAGACCAAGTATCGTCGTTGCAACGTCAACATCTTTTGAATTGATACAATATTTTTTCCGTCAATCGTGTACATAGCGCTGTCAAACAACGCCGTGATTCCATTAGTAACAAAACCAAAACCATCATCGTTTCCGTATTCAGTATTATCTGCTTTAAAAATTTTACCTTCAACTTCAATGAATGCTTCAGCGGGTAAGAAATACCTACTTGTATCTTGAACTTGAAGTTCAACTCGTCCACGCTGATCTGGAATTCGAGCGTCATAAGAATAATATTGATAATCACGCACAGACTCATCCTTAAGAACTGGTGCGTCCATGTCAGATGCGGGATCAGATATACTTTTGAACATCTTTATCATATTTATTATCGTCTAACATGAAGACCACTTCCAGCTATTAGACTAGCGGTTATATTTTTTTCTTTTTCTGATAGTGGTACATCAGCCAACTCTGCTAGTTTTTGATTCGCAGCTTGATTTATTATTTTACTAATATTTGCGGGCATCACTTCAGTGCTGGCCAGTTTCACTGGTGGCTGAGGTTTTCGTCGTATTAATCGTGCTAGTCTATCCTTGATTGCTGAAAATGCTTTACTAGCAACATCACCAACATCACTAATACCTTTTTCACGAACAACATCAATAGCTTTCATTCCCAGTTGCTTTGCAATCGATATTGCTTTTGGAGCTAACCTTCTAAATAGACCCTGAACAACATCACCTAGCCCATCTCCGTAGGTCGTTTTGCATACTGGTAATCGTGAATTTATTACCCTGACCATAGTCGGTCTACGTTGAGCATTATGTATGATCATCTTATTATAGTCATTGTATCTAATTACATACTTAATCAATGTGGTAGTCATCGGCGATTTCATTAATGAGAGACCGATACACATTAATATCCATGATACCGCCTGTAAATAATCGTTTACAAATATCAGCTGCTTCATTAATGATTTCTGGGGAATTATTACCAGCTCGTTTTCCTCCAATGAGGATTTCCAGTCGTTCAACATCGGCAAGGATATTGTTGGGACATGGAGTAATAAGACCACTTCCCTGATTAGTAAAACCGCTTCCAGTTGCACCAGGGGGAGAACTTGTATCTTCCTCACTTGTTGTTTTGACTGGTTGCTGTTTTCGTTGTTGTAATTGTTGTTGTCGTAATTGTTGTGGTAGTGGTGGTAATTGTTGTTATCGTTGTGGTAGAGGTGATAATCGTCGCGGTGATCGTTGTGGTGGAGGTGATAATTGTTGTTTTCTTGATTGTTTAGCTTCTTCAAGTTGCTGCTTCATTGCTTCTTTTCTTTGCCTCATTTCTTGATTTTTTTTGTTCGATATACTCGTGTACTGCATTGTTAAGGATATCAAAATTATTAATATCTTCATCATATCTGATTTGCGGAGTATCAGTAGCGATGCGAAACACAACCTTGATCCAATCGGCAGATTTTAGAGATTTAATATATTCGGGTTTTACATACTTATCTCTATCGTGATATCCAAACGCGGCAATATCAAGTAATTGGTTTCGGTCTTTGATAACAGCAATACCTTCCGGCATAAATTTATCTGTAATGCTAGTTCTGGTTCTTGGAAGACGTTGTGGCCGTTCTTCAGGTTGTGGATGAGGAGGTTGAACGGGTGGTGGTTGTGCTGCTTGAATACGGCTAGCAATATCGCCAGGCAATGTTGCAAGAGCTTTTTGTGTTGCCTCAGTTGCTTTAACAATTTTCTTTGTTGGTTCGACAATCGGTTTAAATAACTGTTCTGCACCTTCTGCAAATTCAACCTGTGACTCCTGACGACTTGTAGTTGTTGTTTGACAGAATCACGGACAGGTATATATATTTTTAATTGCCTCTAGTCGCTCTCGAGCTAATCTAGCTGAGTGTGGTTCTCCAATCATTATTAATATAACAATGATTTAATTATAGCAGCAGAGGAGATGAACGACCAATATTGAGTGACCCGGCGAGTAAACGAAACACACCACAAAATAAAAACAAAGAGTCGGAGATAAAGTAACGAGATAAGCTAAACCAATTAGAGAAACTCTCGGTCAGTTAGAGGCTTTGATTTAGCGTTATCGACCTTATTTTCAGCCTTCGTAGGAAACTTATTTTTGAGACAAATGACGATTCAGGCAAATGGTCTGTTCACCTCCTCTGCTGCTGAATCTGAAGCTGGTATTGCGTCATACATGATATGAACTGCACCATTTTATTCCAAGAAGTCATGGATGATACAATCATAACTAAGCTTTAAATCACTCTGTTGAACAAATTGCCCTATATCAGCTTTTGAAATAATACAGTGTCATGCTCTTTAATTTGTCAGTGTTTGATTTTGCAAAGGGACACATTTCTGTTTAGCCAAAGTGAGCAAAGATGCCTTGTACTTGTGTGAACAATGCAGATAACTTCTACTATGTTGGTGGTGAAATGACTTTTGCATCACAAAAGCACAGTATAATCATTATGGTTAAGAAAGCCTACCACCTTCATTTTGACTGCAAAATTGGTGATCAGGACAAGAGCTGGGATCCACAAATATTCTGCAACACCTGTGCAACATATCTTCGCCAGTGGTCAAACAGGAATAGGAAATCTTTGTATTTTGCAATGCAAATGATTTGGAGAGAGCCAACAGATAATATCAGCAATTGTTATTTCTGCATTGTGTTTCCAGTTTGAAAGGTGTGTCAAAGAAGAAATGGTGGACGGTGCATTATCTAAACATTCCATCAGATTTACACCCGGTATCCCACGGAGAAGGACTGCCGGTTCCCAATGAACCAGAACCATTCTCGCTTGAGTCAGATGAGGAGGAAGAAGAGGATGAAACTTCTAGTCTTGAACAATAAATGTCACATGACCTATATTTTCTCCCATCCTCCTCTTCTGAACCACTCCTCATAACACAAGGTGAACTGCATAACCTTCTCAGGGATTTGGAACTATCCAAGAGTAAGGCAGAGCTGTTGGGCTCCAGGCTACAACAGTGGAATCTCCTGGCAGGTGATGTTAGGGTTTCCATGTTCCGTGACCGTCAAATGGATCTTGTCCCATCCTTCTTCATAAAAGGTAATCTTATAGGCTGCACCAACATCGATGGCGTGATCGCAGACTTCAACATCGTTCATGATCCATGTGAGTGGAGACTGTTTTTATTGATTCATCGAAGATGAGTCTTAAATCTATTTTGCTGCATTATGGCACTGTTTTGCCATCAAATTCCAGATGGTCATATGGTCCATATAAATGAAACCTATGAAAACATGAAACAACTTTTGAGGTGCATAAACTATGATCAACATCAGTGGCAACTTTTTGGCGATTTGAAGATTCTTGCTCTCTTGCTTGATCTGTGGACTGGATACACAAAGTACTGCTGTTTTCTCTGAGAATGGGATAGTCGTGCAAGGTTCCCACTACATCAAGACAAGACTGGACACTCCGATTATCATTGGAGCCTGGGAGGAAAAGTGTTCAGTATCCACCACTTGCTTAATCAAGGAAGATTTTGTTACCACCCGTGCACATCAAGCTGCGTCTGATGAAGAACTTTGTCAAGGCCATTGACAAAACACAAGCAGCTTACAATTACCTCCGTGGAACATTTCCAAGGTTAAATGAAGGTAAGATAAAGGTGTTTTTGTCGGTCATCAGATTCGTGATATAAGATCGGGCTTCTGAGAAAACACTCAAGTTTGACCTATATATATATATATATATATATATATATATATATATATATATATATATATATATATATATATATATGATTCTAAATAATACCCTGGTGTAGTTTCTGCAGATAAGGTTGTCACAAAGGTATCAAAATAAAATAAGACGGAAAGAACCAAACAAAGACAAATACAAACTTCAAAACAAGAAATTTCAAGCTAAGGGGAAGGTCAGTGTGGGAAGACAACTGTAGCTATGCAAAGCAATTAGCTCTTTCGGTAACGAGAACAAGAGCGTGTGACTGTCAGCTCTTTATTGCTGCAATGAACCCAACAATTATTAAGCTAAATGTAGAAAAGGCATCTTAGCAAGCCAAGGTTCCGATATGTTAACCCTATCTACACCTTGGCGGATAGAGCAGATATTTTAGTGCTTTGTCCTAGCGACATCTATTGGATTTCATGAGTTACCTCTTTTAGTATGCAATGCCAGCTAACCAATAGCGTGTAACAGGGGTGCATTATGCATTTGGCCAAAAATGAAAGAGGCAAGTAACTTCAAATGGAAACTTTGTAAGTTTAACACCGAAAGTATGACTATGTACCACAGAGAAGGCATTACAGGTGTACCTGAGTGAACAATCTGATTAACATCAGATCTTCGCTGTCCTACGTGAATATCTGACTACGACTATGTAGGGGTCATGTTCTGGTGACCTTTGAATTAGCCAATGGAAATGCAGCTTTCAATAGTCTGAAAGTGAATCAAATCGTTCGGTACATTTTCATGCTCTTCTTTCACACTGCTCGGTCACCAAACGAGTAGATATTAGACTTCATCTGACTGGCTGATAAAATTAGCGACTATGGTGATCATATAGGTTACCAGTACACGATCTCTATGCGGTCGCTGTCAGATGTTCATGCATAGCAGTGGAGATCTGATTTCAATCTGATTACTCGAGTGAAAGGCATTTGAATAAACACGGACTGACAGCGGAACCTTTCTTATTTATGAGTCCATTCATGGTGTGTGCTCACCTTGTCTCGATTATGTAGGAACAGCGTTCAAATTTGAACTTGATTCTGATTGGATGCGGTGGCTTGCAGCCCCATACAATGACATTCACAGACCTGAAGCACACAAATATCTGATTGATCCGCCAAGGTGTAGATGGGGTTAACATATCGGATCCCTGGCTTGCGAAGATGGTTAAAAAAGTAGCAAGTGAGAAAACGTCACGTTACATGAAATGCACTGCATAGATTCGCCGTTACCTGAACGCAGCAGCGCATTAAGTTGGCTACTTATTACTTATTAAAACAAAATAAAATATAAATTACTAATTACTTATTACTTATTGAAGTCGTTTGAGATGTGTTGGGCTTTTTTAAACGAATTATTGACATTATTGAGAAAGGAATGTTAAAGCTTGTTTATGAAATGACACTAATATCAATATTTTACATAACGTATTAATTCTTTATAGAGTGAAAAATACAAAACTGAAATGTGAAAACATTTTATGACATTATTAGATATAAATCAAAATAGACCCCTAGAATAGTTTCAAACAAAATTGATCCAGTCGAATCGGAGACATAGGGGTATCCTTATCCGTACCAGCTACACAAATCAGCGATGAACGACTCAAACCACAGTTTGGACTACTCAAGACCCTGCTTGAAGTATTTGCAGTTGAACGATACTTTGAGCACTTGTAGCTAAGCATCTGTTCCAACAGCAGGCAAGTTAGGACGAGATTCGTCCAGAGTCTCGAATAATCGGAGGTTAATTATACGGCTGGTGTAAAAAGTCCATAATGAGATTACATCTTACGTTCACGTATGTACTCTAATATCCCATCTTGACATTGACACTTTTTCGAGATTTTGACTGAAGAGACTTGTTCAATCCCTCAAAAAGGTGGTAACAAAATTTCATGGGTATATGAAGCCTGTACTGAACTGACCCGTTCTTTTAACATTTTTGGACTATGTAAATCCCTGCTTACGGTGTTTCGATTTGAACACCTCTTGGAATGTTTCAAGTTAGTGAGATACTCTAACAACAGAGCTAGTTTAGGTGAAATCCGTTGAGCCGATTTTGAGAAAGCTATAAACAAAAAGTTGGTAAGAAGATTGTATCTCAAGCCATACTTCATCACAGACGTTTGGGATTTTCCATGTAGTGATTTCTTCAAAATCCGGATCAGACTTTGACGCAAGTCGGCCACCGGAATAGAATAAAAATAAGGGTCCTTATAGGTACTAGCAACAGAAACTTGTGCTGAGAGAACTTATTCTATCAACATTTTGTACTACATGAACCTCTACTTAAACTATTGTGATTGAAACTTCTATTACGTAACAGAAAGAAATGAAACCATCAATTTAAATAAAATCAACAATTTATTTCTCTAAGTTACAGAGTGAAAATTTAAGACACAGTATTGTGAATTAAATCCCGCACAAAATAAATGTCTTTTAACAAGTCCAAAAGTATATATTGTTCCGACTAAATTCCAATAGTTTGAATGTCCTGATGTACTACAATGATGCAATCCAGAATGAATTTAAATGAATTCTCAGTAATTCCAAAATATTGTTTTAATCTAAAGTTAAAGAGCACTTAGTAATTCCAGTGAATAATTTAGATAAATAATTCCTCTCGAGTTATATCTGAACACAGCTATAAAATCTGGATTCTAGAGACTGACCTAAGAGAACTTAATTATTTGTTTATCAAGTTGCTATTTATACATACACTCACCTGACTCAGATGGGAACCATTCTAATGGAAAGTCCCGGTCAAATTGCAGACAAGTCAGTTATAAAATTTTATGAGCTCAAAAGGTTATGTCAAAAGCTTGCAACATGCAATCATGGACAAAAGTTAGCAATGAAAATATGTTTACAAATGACAATTATCTTGAAGTACAATATACACTGTTGGATAAATTTTTAAGCACACAACATAGCTATACATAACACCACTCCTCATAAAGAAAAGGAAGGATTAATAAAATAAGCTTTCATTTACATATTTGTCAAATAAGCATATGCTACTATAATAATTAAATTACACAGGAATCTTATGAATGTCAATCAGTTTAATTACACAAAATATAAACAAAATAAATCAATATAGTACTTCTTTACTCGTGAGAATACGTCTGCAATCACATTATCTATTCCTTAGTTGTGTATGATCTCAATGTGGTATTCTTGTAGCATCAAACTCAACCTTAACAACCTCTGAGGTTTGTTTTTCATTTTGTTAATGAAAGTAAGGGGATGCGGTAACTAAATACATAATCGGAGAAGGCGCTAATCTTATACACATATCAAAATGTTACAAAGCCAATAACAAAGCCAAACATTCCTTTTCGATTGCAGAATAGTTTTTCTCGTGCTTCTTTATTTTTTTCCAGAAACATGGCACACTACCTTTAAACTGACCGTATCCTACAATATTTCCTAGTAGTTTTTAAATAAAGCACGGCAAAACTAACTTTTACTTCAATTAATGGGTACATTTGCATTACTTAGTCTATCCGAATTGTTTCCATGTGTTCTTTCCAGGTGTCGATGTAGATGATGACATCATCGATGTAAGCGTCACAACTATTTAGACCAGCTGTAATCCTGTTGATTAAACAATGAAAAGTGCAAGGTGGACCTTTCATAACAAACGATATCACTTCAGATTGATAAAGTCATCTGGAGTTACAAATGCAAAACTTTCTTTTTGCCCTTTCCGCCAGTGGAATTTACCAGAATCCTTTCAAAAGGTCGAATTTCGTACCATATTTTGCTTTTCCAATTTTGTCAAATGCAGTCACCGATTCTTGACAATGGAAATTAATCTGTTTTATTCACACTATTTGCTTTTCTATTGTCAGTGCATTTGCGGAATATATTATCTGGTTTCGGCACAAGAATAAACGGTGAACTCCGGTCACTTTTAGTCGGTTTTAAGAAATCATTCTCCAGTAAATGATGAATTTCTGTTTTGAAACAGTCCTGTTTGAAGAGAGTCCACTCGCCTGTACGGATGCTGTTTTTCAGGTGCGGAGTCTATAATATCAACATCTTGGTAGATTTTATTTTTTGATTAGGATCATCTGGAAACAAGTGCTCATATTCAAGTAATAGCTTTTGTAGTTCACTCTTTTTTTTGTGGCTGTATATGCGAAAGTTTCTGGTACAGATTATTCAATATTTCTGAATTCCAAAGACTGATTACACCAAAGTCACTAAGTCCGATTACATTCCATTGCTTACATCCCCACTGTGTGGGACAGGTACAACTACAATGACTGTATGATTAAGATGACTATCTCTGTGACCATACGCCTTGGACATATTTAACTTCCCTGGAGAATTAATGATATAATGTGAATCACTCACATTATCCCTAACTTTATAAGGACCATAATACGTAGCCTGAAGAAGTCTCTGAGGTCTGGGCAAGTGAGCCAGTCCTCTATTACCATGATTACAACTCGTTTCCTTTGTATTTCTGACATACCTTACTTTCATTTTTAACATGGTCATAGGGACAAGGCCGACACAGGCTGCCATTGTTCTGCTAAATGGTTCTTCAAATGCAGGAATATGTTGCAGATGAGCCTTAGATATCTTCTGATTGGGTGTTAGTAACATTTGTCAACTGTGACAAGATCTACAGGACTTACAAACATCACTGTTAATTCTTTGGCCAATAAAAATGATTCAAGATCTTGTGATAAGTCTTATTGATCCCTAAATAACCAGCCAGAGGAGTTTTATGAACTAGACTTAGAATGTCCTCTATACGACTTAAGAACAAACGTTTAATTGCTCACTAACCCATCGAAGACACAAATAGGGTCGCTTTCAGTAAGTTACATTACAAGATGAGAGCTTTTACCATTGATGCCGACACTGAAGCTCTTACCGTCTCTATTGCTGGTTGCCACTAAAATCCAGAAAGTTATTTTACGCGAGAATACCAAGTGATTGTTCATTGGGGTTATTCGAGTAAATCTGTCTGCATTAACGGAAACTTTACCAAATCCATAACATTTTATCCAAGTGCTGACTGCTTTGACCACTTCATCAATAGCTTGCTCAAAGATGTAGAATATGCTGGCATTGTTCCTGCATCAAGATTAATTTAACGCAGCAGACGACATAAACAATTTTACGTAATCTGGCATGTGCTACATATGTGAAGAGCCTCTTTGTTCCGATCGAGTCAGAGATCATTGTCTTTGTACGGGCAAGCATCGTGGCGCTGCTCATTACAAATGCAATCATTATCTAATGTTGCCAGACTTCACACTGGTGCTGCTGCATAATTTCAGTAGCTATGACTCACTTGATCGTAAAACACTTAGGACATGTAATATTGACTGCAATCCAAAGAGAATGGAGCGCTACATGTCATTTTCACATAACTATCTGCGCTTTACAGACATTTATCAATTTATGAGAGCTTCGTTGGACACATCAATCAATAATACAAAAATATTCCAACACACTGCAGACGAAATAAAAGACCATCTCGATATGGTCACTCGCAAAGGACTTTATCTGTATCACTGCATGTCATAGTGTGATAAAATTGACTCAGCCAGTCTGCCGTAGAAAATAATTATACGACCTACTTAACAAAGCAGAATTTTCTATAATGGGAATTACGAACACAACTTTAATGTCTGGAATAGATCAGCGTCGCAAATCTTGACGCCTATATGACCTGTATCTGAAAACGGATGTCCTGCTGGTGGCTGACGTTTTCGAAAATTGTCACCACCACTGCGTAACTCTTTACGAGTTAGATCCTGCCTAGTATTATTCAGCTCATGCTCTATCTTGGGGTGCCGAGCTCAAGACGTCTAAAATGTTGCTGGAATTAATCACCAACATCGACTGTTATGATTTCATAGAAAAGGTATTAGCGGTGGAATTTCAGTTATCTCCAGCAATTATTCTGTAGCTAACAACAAACATCTGCATGAATATGATGTCACTCTCCACGCAAATATACTCTCTTGAGGATAATAATCTTATAAAATGTTGTAAAAAGTGCCCTCAGATTTATTCTATCTGAATGTCACTGCAGAGTGATGATGACACTGGCTACTAAGATATGATACGATTATTCGATTTAGGTTGCGTTCTATCCTTGGGATTTTCAGTTGGTCAAATGGAGGGCAATGAAAGTCAATCTCCACTAGCGTTTATGTGTGCAGAACGCACTATTCAGTTGCCATGTCTGATCGCTTCGAGCCCGTGGGTGTGGATGGGGATGGCAGGGGATCCACCACCGCCACAGGAGGCGCACCCAACAACCAGGTTAATCTGATGGTCTAGAACTGTCGCCTTAGAATGGTTTGGAATAAAGTGTCTGTACTATTTTATAATGGGAAAGGAAGAAAGCAGGCAGTTTAGATCTCTGTTGTAGATTTATTGCGGTCTGCAGAAGCATTAATGTGTGATGTGTTCTAATTTGTGAATTTATATGTAATTACGAGTTTAGTTCCGCCTTATGCGGATGGCCCGATGGCTTGGGTTATGGTCATGTTATATATTTAGCTTAGGGATTACTACTTATCGTAATTTTGTTGTCGCGTTGTGCAGCGAGACCTGATAATCCTGGGTTTAAGATCACCTTATAAAGCTAAGTTTGGACCAAGCTTGGTATGTACCCTACTTACGCGTCGGTTAATAGGTGCCACCTTGTGTGGCGGGGCTACTTTTCTGTAGTTAAAGCCACCTTATATTGTCTAATTTGGGGCCAGATGTATAGCGGTATGATAGACGCACACAGCCCATTTAGAAAGTAGATGTTTTCAATAGAATAGGGGTTAGTATTAAGTATGCAATGCCTAAGGTAAGCTCTTTCTATGTTGGCAAGTGTTGTTGGATAAAGAATCCTAATAATTGTAATATGCATTACCCTGGCGACTTGGTAAACCTCTTACCTAATTGCCATTGACTTTTGACCTGTTATTGTACATTGCCTGTTAACCAAATGGAACTTTTCATCGTGGCGTTGGAGGAACAGGGTATGCCTTCACAACTGTCGTATGTTCCGCCACGAGTACAGGTGATGCCAGGCTCGAGTGACCCGAATCTCAGCTTTACCTACATCAGCCGTTCCAGCCTCCCCACGTCCCTCCCTCCTTGATTCTCCGGTTGATGTTATCAGACTTCATCATATTTGCATATTTCCTTCAGGAATGTGGTGATTTTATTCTAGATTGTTGCCATATTGCGATTGTCCTCATGGTCAAGAAAGTCCGAGTATCTATACCGTAATCCAGTTCACTTGGTTTTGATATCTTGGGCAGTTGCTGAAGACGTGGTTTAGGTCTTCCGGTGAAGGATAATGGGCTAGCTGGTGCCCATGGTTATGTCCTTTAATACGTATTTGCCACAACTATTGGCTAAATGGGTTTTTTCCAGTTTTTATTTTGTTGATGAGTCTCTGGTGATTACGCGAGGTTGTTATAGGGGCTTTGTTATTCCTAATGACTGTCTTTTGGATAGAAAATATATTTCGCCCTTTGGTAGACTCGTCCCATTCTTGTTGCGATTTGATATCAATTTGATATCTAATCTGACTGTATATCTCTTGTATGCTGTACTCAGTCGACTGTGGGTTATTCAATTTGCCTTAGCTTTGAGGTCGGCTTTTTCATTTCTGGATAGATTAATGTGTGATGGGAACCACATGAATTAGACTTTTTGTTGTCTCAGTTGTTTTAATTAGTAATTTAGCATCTCTCAGGAAGTTGTATCTACTTGTCGATTTCCCTGATTCTATGATTCTTAGGACCTATGGCATGCCCCACTTTGTGGCGATGGTGGTGTGTGATTGTACCTTCTTACAAGGTGCTCGCTTTATTGGGTTATCGTTATCTAGAGGTTGATCGCCGTCGGAGTTATTGCCCGGATAGAGTAAATATTAATATAAAGTGTGAAACTTATAGGTGCAATAGATAGAGATCTGAGCAGATATATAAACAGAATGACACAAGCCCCCGTACATTAAAGATTACAATTTAATAAATTATATAAAACAACTGTGATACTGCATTACAATTAGGAAGATACACTTCTTTTGAAATAAATCATATATAAAACAACTGTGATAATGCATTACATTAGGATGATACACTTCTTTGTGAAATAAATCATTCACCGAATTTCAAACACAAATATACTTATATAAATAGCCGATCTGTTTAAACGATAGAATTAGTTCATCATAGAATCGAGTGAACAATCGAAGTCATTGCCTTGTACAACTTCATAACCTGGTTATTCTGGTTCACTCCAGCTTCACTGTGGCCGTTCTTCTCGGTCCCTTTCTCTTTCGGCCCTCGAAATTTGTGTGGGTTACATCAATGCGTGGTACTTCAATGCGTGGATACACCACTGCGTGGGTACACCAATGCATGGTACCTCAATGCGTGGCACTTCACTGCGGGGATACACCACTGCGTGGAATGTCAATGTGTGGAGCTATTTCCTCTTTCATAATAAAACAGAGAAGCAACCTAAATCTCTGATCAGATATCCTCCTGGGAATCGATCATTACTCTTCTCTCGTTAGGTCAGATATAGTTCTATCGGAATTCAAACAGATACCAAGGCTATCTGGTCACGCTAAACGTGGCAGACCGTTAGCAAACCTAGTTTTATAAGATTAATGGCTAGTTTAAACCCTGATTCACCATAACGTCTCACAAGACATAACAGCTGCGTTCTCGTCTCAATTACACAAATGAATGAATGAAATTCATTACATGGCTTAACTACGTTATTTCAGTCAATACACAATTCAAAGATCGGTGAATTCATACGGATTCACGTAACTCATATCAACTAACGTAAGACATGAAATCCTAGAATACCTATAACAATCAAGACGACGAAATTCAAACAACTCGTCAAACTTATATAAAGAAAACTCATTGTACAGATTCAGATAGATTAACTCAACACAGTTGTACTTATATCAAGAAATTAAGTCTACGGATTGAAACGAATAAATATATGCAGATATAAGCAATTAAATCATAGCAAATCATTATATTGGTATCAACGGTTTACATGAGATTGACGCAAATACCTTGTGCTTGCAAGCTTTGCACGCTTCTGCCCAGAATTGTGTCCTACGACTTTCCAGACATCCGGTCCCTTGGACAATTGTTTTGACGAGAAAATGTCTTCCAAATTTGCTCGGAGTCTCTTACGTTTTTTTTTCTCTTGCAGAATACGTAGACTGATTTAATGTGGCGATGGGACATGTTAAAAACCCAAGAAATTTCGTTTGGAACCATGCCCCTTATTTAGAGTAACCAATCGGACTAAATATATCTCCCGCCTTTTATGACTAGGCTCCAAAAATTGTGGTCCCCTTGTCCAAATAATTGGAAAATTTCAATTCAAACATTTCTGATACAACAATCGAAAATTAACTTTTCCCTTCTAGTCTGTCTGACGGTTAAATAAACGCAGGTTTAATTAAAAATCACTTCCCTCATGACACAGACATTAATCATCCGTGCAGTACAGCGAGTTTAACACGCTCCTGTCCTCATAAATCTAATTAATCGTTCACCTGCCCAAATTAATGTGCTCTTTATAGATCGACAGAAATTTGCACCCTTATGGACCCTTATCGAGACCGTGAGTATCATGTTCTTTGATGTATTTTGAATTTTGATCCAATGGAGTGCTTCAATGATGGCCCAAAATTCCGCCGTGTATATGGAACACACATCTGGTAGTCTTGCTTCTAGTTCGATGTTTCTATCCGGGATGACTATTGCGGCTGCTGTCTTATTCATTTCCGAGGATTTAGATTCATCCGTATAGATTGTGGTGTAGTTTTTGTATTGATTATCTAGTATTGATTTGATCTTTGTCATTGTTTTTACTGGTTCATAAAGTTTAGATCCAAGGGTTAGTGCGTGGAAATTAATATTGGGGGCCTTACCTATCCATGGTGACAAGTCAAGATATCTAGTTGGTTCGTCTTTCAGAGTGGTGATATTCAGTTCTTTAGTTAATTCATGTATTGTATTCCCTCCCGGTAGGTTAGGTACCACTTTTTGCCTAAAAGGTCTGTCACACTATTCAATCATGTTTCTTGTTGTATATGCTTTGTCGTGAATTGATATCCTGGTGGCATATCATAGCATTAGTTCAACTTTGCCTTGGTTGGCAGATTTTTCCAGGTCATTGATCATTATATTAAAACTAAGGTGGGGCTAAGAACACATCCTGTGGGTGGTACCGTTGTCTAAATTGTACCTTTCTGAGTATTTGTCGCCTATTTCAGTCTTTGTCTCCCTGTTAGGAAACTAGATATCCAGTGGTGCATACGGCCTGTGATTCCATAATGATTCAGTTTTGTGATTAGGCCATTGGTCCATACTAGGTCAAATGAATTTTCTAGGTCTAGCAAAATTGCAATCAGATCTCGGCCGCATTTGCGCCTGGCATTAAATGCTAGTTTTATGCTATTATAGTCGCATCATATCTATACTTGATCTATACTTGTTTTGTTGTTGGAAACCCGCTTTGGTTTTGCGAGATTAGGTTGTTTCATTCTAGATGATACTTATGTCTATTGTTGATCATAGTTTCCATTTTCTTGCTAAGGTTGTTGGAGATTGGTCGGTTGGAATTTAGATTGGTCGGGTCTATACCTAACTTGTTTAAAGTGAGTCGTATATATTAGATCAAATTCGATCTAACATTAAACGAGGATTAATCGTCAGACGTTTCACAAGATATTTAATTGGCACCTACTCATGTATGCCCGTATTTCTCTCTACAAAGGGTGTGTGTGTGATTTAGATTTTTAACGTAGCTTTAACCATTTTTCAGTCATATCGCTACGACGTCTGCAGTGTGGCAGTTTATAGTGATGTCTAGCACTGGAGCATCATGCCACAGACATGTAGCATGATGTCCCACCCAGTCACATTATCCTGACACCAGGCCGACCAGTCCTAACAATAACCTCTTAATGCTGAGCGCCAGGCGAGGCAGCTGTTAGTACAATTTGTATAAGTCTTTGGTATGACTCAGACGGGGATCGAACCCACGACCTCCCACATCTGAGGCGGACGCAATAACCACTAGGCCACCGGAGCGGTCTCTTTACAAAGTATTCATCCATAGAAATAATGTGCTTCAACAGACATAGTTTATATTTCATTCATGAATATTAACTTTCTCCCTTACTCCTTCCTAATTCCTTCTCTTATTATCAGTTGTTTCATGTACAGACTCAATTTGTACTTATACTCAAGGCTCAGTAGGCCTAACGGCAGTAGAATTCTTCTACGCCTAACTTCCCACCTATCCATGCTAACTGCCACTATTATTGCTACTGCTTCTACTACCTTTAATAATAATAATAATAATAATAATAATAATAATACAATTATGTGCCTATTTATAATTATATATTTCTGAATTTGCATATCAAGACATTGTTTAGCATTAATAACTTATTCTCGCTCTTTATTTCTTCCTTTTGTAACACTAGTGACGGTGAACAATATGTTCATTATACATAGGATAAATATATTTCATTCGGAACCATAAACATGACAAATACGCAAGGAGTAATAATCTGAATCTGAAAGAAGTCAAAATCCAGGAAATCCCCTATTGTATGAAAAATGAAAATTCCCCTTAAAAATATTAAACTGAAGTTCGAGCTAACTTCACGGGATATATTATAATACTTACTGAATTAGTTTAGCTTTGATTTTCTTTGCATCATGTTAGTTAAATTTTGTTCAATAATCAAATGCGTTTTAAAAATTCCAATACGTTTTAATAAAATCTTGTTTCATTGTGCTCTTGCATCCAAAATGCATAATATAGTCCAATGCACCATATGAAACTGTTATTGTAAGTCAAATAGTTATAATGTATCAAATAGCATGCAGCTGGAATGAGCATAATAAGTTAGGTAAATTTCGCTGGGGTAGTTTTTATTTATGAAAAGTTTACATTCAAATATGACATTTATGTATTACTTATTCATCGTCTATTTTAGTTTTAATGCCAGGGTCACAGTTACTGAATGTCGATATTCACCTATGTTTTTCATTCCAGATGATAACTTAGTCTTACTTGCAGATTTTAGTCGTCCTCATGAAAATCTTTACAAAGTTTGTTATTAATGATTAGTTGATTTGATTGCCTAAAATTTCCAGGTCCAAAGAGAACTTTACAGACATTCTAAATAATTCTTGCTCATTGATATATATATATATATATATATATATATATATATATATATATATATATATATATATATATATATATATATATATCATCATCATCATCATCATCATCATCATCATCAGTATATGGTAGTCTGGTAGACCGTTGGGGCACTGCACAAGACCAAACAACCAGCTTCCTCCATTCCTCTCTATTTTCCGTCTTTGTCAGTGAGTCTCTCAATGTCAAGCCTGTCCACTCTCGAATGTTGTCTTCCCACCTCTTTCTCTGCCTGCCTCTCTTTCTTCTTCCATGTACAGTGCCTTGCAGGATTGTCTTGGCAAGTCCTGATGAACGTGAGACATGCCCATACCAATGCAGTTTACGTTTATTTCACTGTAGTCAAGGGGTCTTCGTGAAGCCCAATGGCTTGTCTGATCGTTTGCCTTATTTCTTCATTCTTTTATATGAGACGCCGAGGATCTTTCGGAAGCATCTCATCTCTGTGGCCTGTGTCCTCTTCTCTAAGTCAGCTATTATGGTCCATGATTCACAGGCGTAGAGAAATATGGAGATCACCAGTGAGTGCATCAGTCTGACCTTTGAACTGAGTGCGATGTTCTTGTCATTCCAGATGGGCTTCAGTTTTGTCAGCGCTGCTGTTGTCTGCGCAATCCTGGAGAATACTTCAGGCTTCGATCATTCATCTGTTACAATTGTCCCCAAAAACGTGAAGCTGTGGACTCTTTCTAGCTTCGTACCTTTGACCCTGATGTCAGTATTGATGCCCTTGGTGTTGCTGGTCATCAGTTTGGTCTTCTCTGCACTGATTTCCATGCCGTAGGATGCAGAGGTTTTGTCAAGGCTCTCTACTAAGCTAGCCAGTTCTTATTCATTTCCTGCTATTCCAGGTGTCTGAAACAAATGCATCAGAATTCTTTAACTAGACCCAAGAGAAAAAGACCTTCCCGAACCAAATAGTCCAATCCAGTCAACACTCCCACTACTCCTGAGATATCAACAGTATTGGTCTCAACCAAATTATTGACAGTAGCAGGTGCAGAAGTAGGCCTCAGCCGTGGCAAAGGTATAAGGCAGTTAAAGCTCTCATTGCCTCCCGTTCTCGAGTTTATTAAAAAACAAACACTCAACTGTCCTTTTCAGGACCACCTACATCTCTCGAAAAGAGTGACTACTCAACGTTTGCCAAATCAAGTAAAACTTAAATCCCTTTTTTACCCATGATGTGTGTGTGTGAGTATGTGAGTGTAGGTCCTTATTATTATGAAAATCAAAACCAAGAGACACTTACGTTTTTCTTTCTGGTTTATTTTCTCCTTTTATAAGTGTCGATGAAATGTCACAACGCATCACCAAAAAGGTTCATTTGCTTCTTCTTTTCTTTTCACTCTCTCCGTTTGAATTTCTTCACCATCACATGTTTTTCTCCTCTTCTTCCTTACTTTTTTATCATCTTCTTTTCTATCTTTCTTGGCTGGTATGGGTTATTCGTTTTCGAAGGTTACATCTTCTTTGGAAGCCCTCTCTACCTACTCCTCTTGTTTTTATTTCTGTTGATCGGTTCTCTTTTTTCTTAGGCAGTCCTTTCTCCTGACAATGATAACAGGTATTTTGACCTTGTCTCTCTTGACGCTTGTCTTACTTTGACGTTGTGGACTTACTGAAGACAATGTCCTTTCTTCTGACGGATATTGCAAGTGTTTCTACTTTTATCTCGAAAAAGGGGGGGGGAGTAGACCGTTGCTTCTCTGAAGAAAACCTTCGTATGATGCCTCGGAAAGCTTTCATCAGCAATTCGATCTGTGTTGGCTCTTCCATGGTCTTAAATGATTAAGAGTGATATGAATACTCTGAGGGAATACAAACACTCTCTCTCTCTCTCTCTCTCTCTCTCTCTCTCTCTCTCTCTCTCTCTCTCTCTATATATATATATATATATATATATATATATATATATATATATATATATATATATATATGGCTGTCAGAATAACAAATGAATTGCTTGCCTGTCCTTTTAGAGTGAATTTGACTACAGTAACCATACTACATTGTTGATTCCCGAGCCCATATAGTAACATTACTCTATATCCAGGCACTGATTCGGTGATCTCCAAAACCTGATGTAGTAACAGTACTACAAGTGATGTAGTAACAATACTACATAGCTATTCCCCCAAACCCATATAGTAACATTACACTACGTCCAGGCACTAGTTTTGTGATCTCCAAAACTTGATGCAGTAACAGTACTACAGCTAATGTAGTAACAATAGTACATAGCTCTAATGCTCTCCCCCAGACTCATATAGTAACATTACCCTATGTCCAGGCACTGATTTGTGACCTCCAAAACTTGATGTAGTAACAATACTACATAACCATCACAGCCATCTCCCAGAACCCATGTAGTAATATTATCCTATTTCCAAGCACTGATTTTGTGATCTCCAAAACCTGATGTAGTAACAATACTACATAGCTATCCCCAAACCATGTAGTAATATTCCCCTATTTCCACGCACTTGTATTTTGAGCTCAAAACCTGATGTAGTAACAATACTACATAGCAAACACACCAACCCATGTATGTGTAGTAACATTACCCTGTTTCCAGGCACTGACTTTGTGATCTCCAAGACCTGATGTAGTAACAATATTATAACTGGTGTAGTAATAATACTACATAGCTCTCCTGCTATCTTCCAAACTCATGTAGTAACATTACTCTATTTTAATGGTAACAGTCTAACATTCATTTAGTCATTTAAAAATATGATGTAATAAAGATCAGGATAATGTGACTGGGTGGGATATCATGCTACATGTCTGCGGCATGATGTCCCAGTGCTAGACTTCACTATAAACTGCTACACAGACATCATAGAAAATTGTTCAGCCTACAACAAAAATCCGAATCACATACACACAGTAATATTACTCTACTGATTATAATAATAATAATAATAATGAGGACTTTGTATAGCGCCTAATCTTTAGAAGCTCTAAGCGCTTTACAACATTTGACAAAACTTAAAAAACATATATAATGATATGATTACAAAATTAAAAACAAACACCACGAAAGCAGAAACAGAAAATATGCTGTAAATATTTAAGGCAAGGATACATTATTAGGTCTTTAAGTCTGTTCTTGCAGTCGAAATAGGTGAGTTTTAAGAGCGCTCTTGAATGAGATCACTGTCTTTGTGTCTAAGTGCAGTGGGCAATTCGTTCCACGTTGCTGGGCCCTGGCATGCAAAAGAGCGTTGTCCATATGATTTCATCTTCATAGTGGGAATGATGAGAATACGAGTGTCAGAAGAGGAGCGTAAGCATCTTGCAGGTGTGTACACATGAGTGAGGTCAGATAGGTACGTTGGACTGGAGCCCGTCAGTGAAACGTAGCACAGAGAACAAATTTTGTGTTTAATTCTGGATCGTATGGATAGCCAGTGTAGGGTAGAGAGCAGGGGAGAGGCGTGCTCAGATCGTGGTACTCTAAGGATGATCCGAGAAGCTGTGTTTTGAACTTTTTGAAGTTTCTGGAGTAGATATTGAGATGAACCAGACAGAATTGAGTTACAATAGTCCAGTCTTGAAAGTACTAAGGAACACACAAGTGTTTTAGTGGCATCAACTGAAAAATACTTGTGAATGGAGCTGATGCGTCTCAGCTCAAGATATGCAGCCTTGCATATATTCATGACATGTTGGTGCAATGAGAGAGTACTGTCGAGAGTAACACCTAGCTTTCGCACTGACTGTGTGAATTTAATGTTGGTGTTGCTGATATTTATTGTCTGAGGTAAAGGATATGAATGAGGAAGTCTTTGTGTTGTAATCAGAATGGCTTCAGTTTTATCATCATTCATCTGCAGCTTGTTACATGTCATCCATGATTTCACATCGGAAATGCACCTCTCTACGCCTTGGATGGTAGCTTCAACTTCAGCTGGATGGCTAGATTTGTATATTTGGGTGTTATCAGCATACAATTGGTGAGACACTGAATGATGATCTATGACACTTGAGAGTGGCTGAGTGTATAGAATGAAGAGAACAGGTCCAAGAACAGACCCCTGTGGAACACCACAGCATAGTTCAACTGGGCTGAGTGTTTTCCAGTTGTGGACACAATTTGTGTCCTGTTGACCAAGTAGGACTTGAACCATAGTAAGGCCGTGTCATGAATGCCAAATACATGCTGGAGACGGTGAAGTAATATATCATGGTCTATAGTGTCAAATGCTGCAGACAAGTCAAGAAGAGTGAGGACTGTAATCTTCCCGCCAGAGAGAAGGTCATTGACTACTTTCAGAAGAGTATTTTCAGTACTGTGTCAAGGGCGATATGCAGACTGTACATTGCTAAAAAGACTGTTTGAATTCAGATGAGATACAAGCTGGGATAGAACAACTTTTTCTAAGATTTTTGACATGAATGGCAGATTAGAAACTGGGCGGTAGTTCTTTAAATCATTATAGTCGAGTGTTGGTTTCTTCAGCAGAGGCTTTACAATGGCAGTTTTGTAAAATGATGGGAATTCGCCAGTTGAGAGAGAGGTATTAATAACATCAGTTAGTGAAGGCAGTATTGGACCCAAGCACTCTAGCAGCAGTGACGTCGGGATCGGATCCAGTTCACATGACTTTGGTGCACTCTTCATCACGATTGTACGTACTAAATCCATAGAGACAGGTTCAAATGCTGCTAACGGTTGCCGCTAAAATTATCAACTGTGACTATATTCCCAAGTCAACATTGCTGATCTTCATGCTCAATGTAGTAATGATAGAACCCATCATATGACTTTGTAATGATATAGTAATGATAGAACTCATCATATGACTTTGTAATGATGTAGTAATGATAGAATCGATCATATGACTTTGTGTAGAATAAGAAAATTCCATTCGAAGCTGAGAATTTTAAGTCATATACAAGGATGTTCCAGGTGTTTAATGCAGATTTGTAATCCCAAGGATGGAATTTTCAATCCTACACTAAAGCACAATGATGGATTCTTTTTCTCTCATTTCTGTGCTAAAAAGGCATGATGTGAATACTACTGTAACTGTCAAACTGCAAAACAACCATTAATTTCCTTACCATAACAGAGCAAAAAATGTTAGATTTACACTGTAATAGTCAGTGTAACTTTCAGTGACATTTAAAAACATTTCAGCTTTCAAATAACAGTACCAGTAGTTAAAATGGCTATAGTAATTGCAATACACGTACATAGTGTCTGAATTGTGTACTGAATATAGCTTTTGCAGTGATACAGATCACAAGAAGTCCACTTTTATTGATACGATTAATCAAGACAGACAAATCATAACAACATATTTCTTGATTCAACTTTGAGCAAGAATTGATTTAAACTTCAGAAAAAATACTGAAAATATACATTTTTTAAACGAAAATCAATTACAAGAACAGCTTTTTCAGCTCAAAATTGGACTATAGATGCTGTTCATGTAGCTGGGTCAAACAGTGTAAAACAAGGTTTGTGGGATTTAAACCACTGCTCAATTTAATATGTAAATATGTTGCAAATAATGTTTAATTTGATTTTTGGGAAAAAAAATTCAAGTGATGATGCAAGCAAGTGCTTGATACTTTGTGTGCACTAAGCTCCCAGTAAATTGTCAATATACTGAGAAGTCACGATAAAGGTCAGGTTTGAAGCATAAGCAAGCAATCTTGCACTGGTTTTCTAAAGTGGAAAATACAACCATACACATATGAATGTAAGAATATTACTATATTGCCTAGTTGGGGTCAGCTCAGGTGATTAGGATGCATGTAATTTAAAGTCAGAATACTTTCTTCATGCTGGGACCAGCCTGGCATAGATAAGCTGAGATCAACCCAGAATACACTTTAATGCTGGGATTAGCCTAGCATAAACTGGAAATTATCATAATCCTGTACAGTGTTTCATTCATGTTCAAGCTCATGTATAACCTCTATATAGAGATACCCAAATTTTTTTTAAAGTAGTGAAGTTAGTATATATATATATATATATATATATATATATATATATATATATATATATATATATATATATGTGTGTGTGTGTGTGTGTGTGTGTGTGTGTGTGTGTGTGTGTGACTTGGTGGTACATCTGATATTTGTTATCATGAATAGAGTTGAATTGAGAAATAAGTTAGTATACTCATGTAGTCTTTATTTTTGTTACATAGCATGTATGAAACATTTATACATGTCTATATTTGTCTGGAATAAATTGGTTTCTAAGGTCGATGAAATGGGCTAGTTCTAATGTTGTTATATTACTACATAGCAGATGCAGCTTTGGCAGACTTTATCTGGCTCACAATAATATTACTAAAATGTAGATCTCCAAA
>JAECUM010039863.1:0-14225 GCA_016617855.1 Megalonaias nervosa | reverse complement strand
AAAATGACATCTACATTACTAACAGTTGTCACGGTTAACTCGATGGTCATTAAGCAATCGAGGGCTAGGTATGCAGCTGAATTTCTAGAGTTACAAACCTTCCATTGTATTTCAGATTTATATAAGGGCTATGTATTAGAACAATTTCAAATCCTCAGTCGTCACTAGGAATACCGATTAATATTTCCATGATATGTATCCATTTGAGTATAAAGCTTGGTTCGGGTACCCGTGGCTTCCAGTTAGAACGTACGAAGCGTAGTGGTGATATGATCTGTGCTGAGTAAAATGCTTGGATTACTTTTTCCCTGAGCCTTGTAACTCGAAGGTTTGCATTGGTCGTGTATCTCGAATGTTTGCATTAAGCGCTATTCGTGCAAATAGATTAATTACAGTTTAGTACACAAAGACTGCGTAATTTTTTCTGTCACACTTTATGCCGGACGGTAGGGTACGTAACCTATTACAGTATTCTTCACGATGTTTTCAGTTCACTTACATGCAAGGCAACCAAGCAGATATTAACAGAGAAATTTTAGCAGTTTTTCAAGAGGTGGAGGAATTAATGAACACAGGAACACATGGAATATAACGGAGCACTCCTAGGAATTGAGAGTTTAAACAATATTTATGAAATTTGTCTCCAAAAATGTTAAATATTTGCTAGAGGTCATTACATTTAAGGTACTGATAAATTGATCCGGGTTGTGAGTGGTGTGGTGCGGGGTGGGTGTTAGCTTCGTGGGAAATTTGTTAAAAATTTCCAGCATCCCCAGTGGAGGAAAACGTTTCCAGTATGTCATCTATAAAGTTTATAAAAACAGTGAAGCTCCTTATGCGTGTTGGTCTAGTGTAAACTTAGAAATGTTACCTTTAATCCATTATGGTAAATTAAGGAAGTTGAGTGACGATTAAAGGATCAAATCTTTCAATACTTGGTATAATCAATTAAATAACTCATGATGAGTATTAAATGATATGACATCTAACACTATATTGTCATTAGAGCACCATATTCTCTGTCTATATACTAAACTATTGGTAAATCTTTGTGTAATTTAAAACATGGACTTAGAGCTTACCAAATGAATCTGGCACTATGAATGTATATTTTTTTTAAAATTCGCCAATCAGAAGACAAAATTCCGCTTTCAAGTTGAATGTTGTTTTTAAGACACACAGCTCCTGTAAATTATATAGGAAAAGTACAGTAAGACATAATTCATTAGTTAAAATAATAAACAGCATTGCTTTGTCTAAAATAGTACATGTTATTTCTAGAACTAAACAGTTCAAACACATTACATGGTCTAAAATTTTACATTTCATTGCATTACTTGATCTAAAATGTTATACAGCTCGGTCTAAAATGTCTTTTTGCTTGGTAAAATGTTATGTTATTTAATAGCTTTGCTTACTCTAAAATGTCAATTTGCTTGGTCTAAAATGTTACATAGCATAGCTTGGTCTAAAATGTTACATGGCATTGTTTTGTCTACAATGTTACATAGCATTGCTTGGTCTAAAATGTTACATAGCATTGCTTGGTCTAAAATGTTACATGGCATTGTTTTGTCTACAATGTTACATAGCATTGCTTGGTCTAAAATGTTACATGGCATTGTTTGGTCTAAAATGTTACATAGCATTGGTTGGTCTAAAATGTTACATGGCATTGTTTGGTCTAAAATGTTACATGGCATTGTTTGGTCTAAAATGCTACATGGCATTGCTTGGTCTAAAATGTTACATAGCATTTGTTACATAGCATTGTATCGTATAAACATTTTTATAAATATTTTTCGTTTGATACATCGATTATGGCAGACTTAATGTATTGGGCTGCAATTTACTATACCTCATAATTATATATGTGTCAGATTTATTTCTTCTCATTTTTTTATCATTGAGGTCTACTTTTTAGTGATAAAACTAATACTATTACTAGTTTTCTGCTTATTCAGTGTGTTTGCCTAAAAATATATCACTTGGAATCATGCTGACTTTATCGTTAGCATGTTAATTCGAATATATTTTAAGTAGATTATTTGCACATGTGTTACTATCCCTCCTGACACACTGCATACTTCGTGTGCCACAAATACTAATTTGTATATGGGTTGCTCTTCCTTTTGACACACTGCATACGTGGTGTGTCATGTAGACTAATTTGTATATGTGTGACTATCTCTTCGGACAAAGGCCGTGCACATGAGGTTAGAAAGGGGGGGGGGGGCGGGGCTGAAACCGAACTCCCAAGACAATATTCTTATAACAAGACGTCCAATTTGCACCTGACGTGCCCCGCCCCTCCCCCTCTCTGTCTGTCTGTCTGTCTCTGTTTCTGTCTGTCTGTCTGTCTCTCTCTCGAACAACATAGGTTGATTTTGATCAAATGTTTGACCAAGATTGTACCTTTATATCAATTAGAAAAGGACAGCATAAAGCAAACCGGTTGCGACTGTATTTTGTCATATCCTAAATCTTGCTGATACCTTATCCAAATAAATGTCAGCATTCTTTTTGTTGAAAGAATTAAATATGTATATGTGTGTACTGACTGTTGTTGTCATATGGATGGGATCGGGTGTGTATTCATATGGTAAGTCAGGGAGAGAAGACTGTGAGACGACAGAACAGAATGGCGAAGACCCAACATATTCAGCCTTTTTTTTAAACAAATTTGTTTTAAACAAAGTAATTATGGGTAGACTCACTTTATTTCGCCTTGAAGAGAGATTGAGAGAGAGAGAGAGAGAGAGAGAGAGAGAGAGAGAGAGAGAGAGAGAGAGAGAAGAACGAACGAATATGATGAAGTTCTTCAGTGAAATACAATAACTGTACAGTCAATACATCTGCTAAACATAGTTATGCTAATGACTACTACTTCTACACATACAGCAACATCAATAATAATTCATTTATTTCTCCTTGCAGTGGAGAGAGAGAGAGAGTGAGAGAGAGAGAGAGAGAGAGAGAGAAGAACGAATATGATGAAGTTCTTCATTGAAATAAAGTTGATGTACAGCCAGTTCATCTGCTTAACATAGTTATGTCATTAACAACAACAACAACAACAACAACAACAACTACTACTACTACTACTAATAATAATAATAATAACAACAATAACAGCAGCAATAATAATAGGTATTATTATATTATTATTATTAGTAGTAGTAGTAGTAGTAATAGTAGTAGTATGAATCCCTAAGTTTAAGATTTATACACTTTACTCGTTGTCAATGAATGTATTTTAAGTTATATATTTATTCGTATCGCCTATTTCCATTTCAAGCAAGCACTCTAAACGTTGATTAAACCATTACTTTGTCAAATATGTCAAAGTATCACTATTCATGTGCTTCATTATTTTCATGCTCTTTTTCCATCAATTTATACTTAGTACTCTTTTAATAACAGGAATCAGTCTAACATGTATCTAATTATTATAAAACACCCAAATATTTGTAACACTCCAATTTTGCTAATTGTCATAATAGATTTAACTTTGTATCGGATTAATAGCTTGGGTTTTTCCTCTGCTATTATAATAATGAATATAAGCCGAATTAACTTTGAACCCTCTCTCACCCCAGTAAGCACCAAGAAGGGACCTACCATTAATCAAGCTTTACTGTATACTACCTATACAACTGAAGGTGTTAACAAAAGGATCTTGACACTTGATAATTAGAGCTGATTATCGACCAGTTGCCACTTCCTGAGTCCTGTCAAAAGAGCTCGAAATCATGGGTGTATATAAATGCCTGATTTCTAAGTGTGATATAAAGTTTTCTAGAATGGTAATCTACAATGCCAGTGTGAATTATATTCTCTGGATAATCAACGTATTCTTGGACTTATGAAGACCTTGGTTGATTACGAAAAGGAGACTGCAAGTGAAAAGGTTAGACTTTATTAGTTAGGACGTTTTAATTATATTTGAAGTAGACTTGTATAAGCAGTTTCATATCTTAATTATTAATTAGGGTTCTTGAACAAAGTTATAATACTGAGCACTCATTTAAAATGTGCATTTTTATATCTTGCTATTGGAAAGTTTCTTGTTCTAGAGCTATCTCAATGCACCCTGCACACCTCATTATCACAATTGAATGTGTTTGCTGACATGACATAAATAAACAGTTTCTATTGATTTTATTTTATTTTCTTCTGATAAATGACACGAGCCTCTAAAATCTTTGAACAGATTAATAACATAATAATAAATTAATACCCTAACAAGAAGATTTTATAAACTTGGTAAGCCATAAATTGTTGAGATTCTCCAACATATTATTATGACTACATTTTTGTCTGTCCGTTTTTTGTATGTATTTATTCTGTCCTGCCTTTCTCTTCACGATCAACTAGGCTGTTTTTTTTTTACAATAGTTATTTTGCCACAGTGAGCAGATTTGAAATTTTACGCAAAGGTAATATAATCGTATTCATCCAATTAACATTGATTTAAGTCTTATTATCGTTTATCTATTTTTTTGGTTGTAATTTTTTCATTGAATAGATTATTCAAATTAAAAAGATCATCTACTTTTATTATTGACACCTAATAATATTGTGTAAGTGTAATTCCAAGATCTCATTGATTTATCTGATAATGACATTTCTAAATAACAAGCATTGTGTAATCCACAAAAGCAGCAATTTACTGACGAAATAAATGTCTCGCACGTTTACTGATCTCCATGTTTATTCAGTTTCATCTCAAAACAAATCCGGCCTGTGCTGTAAAGATGTGAAATTTGGTCTTTTTTGACCGACTTCTACTGGCTGTCGGTGATTGGGTAAACATGGTGATTACAGACTGTTGATAATCAGATTGATTTAATATTATCGCTAGTCTTATTTGGATGGACAAGAATTTATATTTTCCAATAGATAAGTCATAATATATCCATCCGAAACGGATCCCTAATTATCCAGTCTAGTTTTGATGCCGATCTAATTGGCGAAAGTTTAATATTGCTAATTTATTAAACTAACAGTTTAATCTTGTTTTTCCTAGTGAAATTTAATTTAAAATTTTTGTTTATCTCTCCTCTCCCACCTCCAATTACGGCTTTGAAACCCATTACCAGTCTTGATTAATTAACATGTTCAGAATAAATAAAAATCAAAATGCTGAACAACAAGAAGTCGCGTCCTAGTAGTGTTGGTCCATGGTTTTCTTTGGTGCTAATGATGAACAGTCAGGACAAACAGGCACTTGAAGGTTAATATTTAATTGAAATTTCCTGCTCACCCACACCACCCTGATTATTTTTATTTACCACTGTATCAACTAAAGATAACTTGTGCTATTAGTGAAGTGAGCACGCTTTTATTCTCCCAAAACTCCTAATTAAGAATTTATAAATCAAATAAAAATCATTTAGCGACCATAGGCATGTAGCAAACACCCATCTAGAGTTCCCCTCGCAATTTGCTAGTTTCCTGTATATTGAATTCGGCCGTTTGGAATCAACCTGTACAGTTAGCATGATATTCATTATTTCTCTCCTCCTACTATAGTCCCATAAAAAAAAAAAATAATTAAAATTTCAATTTAATAAATAAATCAGTCAACAATCTTTTCAATTTAAATAAGTTTTCTCCGTGCTGATTTCGTGCAGAAATGTTGCAACCTGGTGCAGTATTTAACGTATTATAGTATTTTTCATGTACACGAATCTCTCTTGGGAAATCCATATTTTACCCAAAATTTCAATCGCTTCATTAAAAAGACAAATCCATTCGATAGTGTAAAAAAGTAAATCACCCATAATATTCCAGTACAAGTCTGGAATGTATCACTATGAATGAATAATCACCGGACATGCAAAGTAAAACGAGTCATTGACTATCTGCAACAGCCTTGCCGCTTATAGAAATGGACACAAGCACAAGACTGTTCTGGAAAGGCAAGGACAACGAACTGCTTACAAGTGGAATAATGGGAAGCAATAAGAACGTGTCAAGAAAATTAATAGAAGCAGGGAGCTGCAGAACTATCCCTTCTCTTTGCAAGAAATGTTGACCATTCAGTAGATTCGCGTGCTGATTGGATGCAATTATTAGCAAGCGAATGTTCTGGGAGGAAAACATTTTATCTACATCAAACGATGGAATAAGCACAGACAAAATATCATTTAAGCCTTTATTGCTTGAATACTTCATTTCCATTTGAATTTATTTATCTGTCATCCAGTACAGTCATCATTCTTAGGAGAGAGAAAGAGAGCACGAGCACGTGCTAGAAGTGGGTCGGCAGTTTCTGCTTTACCGTGACTAGTGAAAACAAAGTAAAACAGTTTATGTTCTGAAGAATGGACCATGTCTTCAACCAGCTTTGATCACCCATTTGAGAACAGACATCATCAAAGTAGAAAAAAGCACAAGCCCTTCTTTCAGCGGTGGATAGAAAGGTAGTCATATCATCCCCATAGGGACTCTAATACATTAGCCACAATGTTAATTGTGTTACTGGCTGGACAATGCAGAATTACGCATATATACATTCTACAGCTTACTCGTGTCAACTATGGGATAGAACAAGAAAGCTCCATTAGCATCTTTTATCTGAAACATATGTTCGCTACCTACCCATTCTGGTGCTGATTACTTTAAATCGTTCATCCACAATAGTAAGGAATTGTTCTGGAATGTCCTCGATAAAAATTGTACTTGTCAAGAAAATAAATAGAAGGAGGAACTTAAGAACTATCCCTTCTCTTTACAAGAAATGTTGATTACCTGGTAGATTCGCGTGCTGATTGGATGCAATTATTGGCAAGCGAATCATCTGGTAGGAAAACATTTCATCTACATCAAAAAGTCCATTGAGGACAGGGATAATATCAGTTTAGCTTTTATTACTTGAATACATCATTTCCATTTGAATTTATTCTTCTGTCATCCAGTACAGTCATCGTGTGTTTTGAAAGTGAAAGAGAGCACAAGCACGTGCTTACAGCGTACTCATGGCAACTATGGGATAGAACAAGAAATCTCCATCTGCATCATTTCTCTGAAACAAAGTGTTCGCTATATGGCACATTCTGGTGCTGATAATGTTAAATCATTAGACCTTGTGTGTGCCTTGCAGTGAACATTAAATGCTATATCTGCATTAATGAATTCATTACGGTTAACCACCACATATAACGTCGTATCTATCTATCTATCTATAATGTCAGGAATGTATCAATGTGAATGAATAATCTACCTATCTATCTATATGTGTGTGTGTGTGTGTGTGTGTGTGTGTGTGTGTGTGTGTGTGTGTGTGTGCGTGTCAGGAATATATCAGTATGAATGAATAACCACTGGACCTGTAAAGTACAACGAGTCATTAACTATCTGCAACAGCCTTGCCGCTTATAGAAATGGACATAAGCACAAGACTGTTCTGGAAAGGCAAGGACAACGAACTTCTTACAAGTGGAATAATATATAGAAAATATATATAATATGCTGATAATATATATAAAAGTGAAAGAGAGCACAAGCACGTGTTTACACCGTACTCATGGCAACTATGGGATAGAACAAGAAATCTCCATCAGCATCATTTCTCTGAAACAAAATGTTCGCTATATGGCACATGCTGGTGCTGATAATGTTAAATCATTAGACCTTGTGTGTGCCTTGCAGTGAACATTAAATGCTATATCTGCATTAATGAATTCATTACGGTTAAACCACCACTTACAACGTCCTAAATAAGACCCCGCCTGTGTTAGAGGAAAATACAGAATTATATATAGGTCAGGAATGTATCAATGTGAATGAATAACCACTGGACCTGTAATGTACAACGAGTCATTGACTATCTGCAACAGCCTTGCCGCTTATAGAAATGGACATAACCACAAGACTGTTCTGGAAAGGCAAGGACAACGATCTGCTTAGAAGTGGAATAATGGGAAGTAATAATAAACATCCAGCAGTTGACTTTATCTGAAACAGAAATGTTAGCGCCCAGGGACTTTCCGGTGTTAATTTCATGTAAGTATTTGCAATAGTCTGTATTACAAGGACATTTTCCCTGCTTTAAACGTCTCTTTTCCGTATTCGAATTAAATTTCTATTCAACCCTTGCTTTTCAATCTCTTAGGATATTAAACAATACAGCAATCATGTTGGAAAGTTTTCACATCGAAAGAAGTCTCTGTTGGAAGAGGAGAGTTAATACATAGAGTATTGATGTCCTTTATGGAAACTAGCAGAGGACAACTCTTGAAGCAGCCGTCAATATTAGGCGCACATTTTGGACACCTGTAATTTGCAGACTCAATACATATATTAGAACTATTATGTGCTTAGAATCCAATTTCACAACCGTATATCCGAAAAGATCACTGGGCACCGCCTTGATGCGCAGCAATCTAGAAACGAGCTAGCAAGTGTTATGGATTGGTCTCGCTACACATTGTACGTGTCAAGAAAATTAATAGAAGCAGGGAACTGCAGGACTATCCCTTCTTTTTACAAGAAATGTTAACCATCCGGTAGATTTGGGTGCTGACTGGATGCAATTATTAGGAAGCTAATGTTCTGGGAGGAAAACATTTTATCTACATCAACTGATGGAATAAGCACAGACAAAATATCAGTGGTGAATGAAAAGGTAGTCATATCAGCCCCGTTTTGAGTCTAATATATTAGACACAATGTTTATTGTGTTACTGGCTGGATAATGCATTTTGGGATTTTGCCATCTGGTTCATTTTGATTCCGATTCATGTTAAATTGTTAAATGACGAATATATCTTCCTCATTGAATACAACCTTCTTTTATGCAGTAACATGGTTATGCTGATAGAAATGTAAATTAGAACAAGCGATTGCGCAGAAAGTGGAGACGTTTCTGTAACATTATTCATAAGAACCATCGAGAGTAGATCAAATATATTCCTCAAACTTCCAACACACGGAAAGTAGGTGTGTTATCCACCTTATACTCCTCGGTTTGATTGGTTAAGTCCAATAGCACTAGTGTGCGCTCTGTGGACTATATTTTATATTTAATGGACAGTTCCTAAGTTTGGCATAGAGAATAGTCATCGATCATCTCGCGCAGGTTTGATTTTAATTAAAATCGAATTACGCGTAAATACATTCTGCAGTTTACTAGTGGCAACTATGGAATAGAAGAAGAAAGTTCCATTAGCATCTTTTCTCTGAAACAAATATTCGCTTCCTGGACTATTGTGCTGATAATGTTAAATCATTCATCCACAACAGCTAGCAACTCTTCTGGACTGGCCTCGCTACAAAATGTAGTGTCCGGAAAAAAAAAAGAATGAGGAAACTATCCCTTCTCTTTACAAGAAATGTTGATCACCTTGTAGGTTCGTGTGCTTATTTGATGCAATTATTAGCTAGCTTATTTTCTAGGAGGTAAACATTTTATCTACATCAAACGATCCAATTAGCACGGGGACAATATCATTTTAGCCTTTATTATTTGTATACTTTATTTCCATTTGAATTTATTCTTCTGTCATCCAGGACAGTCATCATGCGTTTTGAAAGGGAAAGAGAGCACAATCACGTGCTTACAGAGTACTCGTGGCAACTATGGGATAGAACAATAAAACTCCATTAACATCTTTTCTCTGAAAAAAGTTTTCGCTATATGGCACATTCTGGTGCTGATAATGTTAAATCATTAGACCTTGTGTGTGCCTAGCAATGAACATTAAAACATGCATGTGCATTATGAATTATGACTGATAAGGTTAAATCTCTACTGGCTTCGTTTAAGAGAAATGAACACCCGTGTAAAATTAATATACAGAAGAATATATATCAAGTCAGGTATGTGTCAAGGTGAATGAATAATCCCTGGACCCAAAAAGTAAAACGAGTCGTTGACTATCCACAAATCTTGCCTCTGATAGAAATTTAAATCTGCACAATCCTGTTCTCTAAATGCAAGGAGAATGTACTTTTTACATATGGGATTATGTCAGGAAGTAAGAAACATCCAGCAACATACATTATCTGAGGCAGACGTGTTTTTACCCCGACAAGTTCTGGTGTTGATTCCATGTAATTATAACTATAGTCTAATCTATAAGGACAACATATTCCCTTCGTCAAACGTCTCTCTCGCTTTATTTGAATTAAATACATTTATAGCCCCATATTATTCTTTCTCAAAAAGTATTCAACAATGCAGCCAACATGGAGGAAGTATAATCTGCAGTGAACACATTGAGAAAGTTCTCTTTTGGAATATGAATATTGATTTGTAGCTGATGCATACCCTCCATGAAACGTAGCACACGACAACTCTTGAAGGAACCGTGAATATTAAGGAGACATTCTGGACTCCTGTAAGTTGTAGACTGGATAAATACCTCAGCACTAAGATGTGCTTTGATTCATAATTTCTAAACCCGTATCTAGTCCTTGATCAGGGTGTTAGTCCTCGCTACAGCATATTGGTGCCAAACATTTAATAGAACCATTCAACGTCAGAAGCATCTTTTCTCTTTGCAAGAAATGTTGATTAGCTGGTAGATTCGGGTGCTGATTCAATGAAATTATGAGCCCTTGATGTTCTGGAAGGAAACTATTTTCTCTACATCAAACGAAGAAATAAGCACACAGACAATATTATTTCAGCCTTCAATTCTTCCCATCCATTTGAATTTACTCTTAAGTTATCCAGTACATTTTATGCTGGTACAACTAAAAGTTAGCGCCAGCACGTGCTAGAAGTTAATCGGCATTTCCTACTTTACCGGGACACGTGGAAACGACGTAAAATAGTTTATTCTGTGAACAGGATTGGATAATGTCTTTTCAACTAGCCCCCAATGTATAAGTTCTAGTTTTCATCATCCAGTTGAGAAATGGCGTATCCTAGTGGAGATGAGCACAAACCTTTGATCGAAGAGCTTGAGAACTGACATCAAACATGAAACAAAGCACAAGCCATTCTTTCAGAGGGGGAGCTGAAGGCAATCATAGAACCACAACAGGAACGAGATACTAGCCACAATGTGTATTGTGTTACTGGCTGGATAAAATAAGTTTTGGATTTCATCTACCTGGTTTATTGTGATGTTGAACCGTTTTAAATAATCAATGTGTCTTCACCATTGAATTCAGTCTTCCATCATCCAGTAAAATGGTGATGCTGATAGAAATGAAAATTAGAACAAGCGGTTGCCTGAACGTGAAGACGTTCTCTATAACAGTACTTATCGGTACTATGGAAATTAAATAAAAAATAGTCCGTAAAGGTCCAATACAGGGAATTGATATGTGTTATCTGCCTCTTTTTTATTGTGTGTGTTACAAAATTTTATGTTTAATGGATTGGTCCTATGTTTAGCACAAGAGAATAGTCCTCGATCATCTCTTACAGGTTTGGTTTTAATCACAACATAATTTAGCTTATGGAGATTCTACAGTTTAATCGTGACAACTATGGGATAGAATAAGAACTCAACTAAGATCTTTTCTCTGAAGCAAAATGTTCGCTACCTGGCACATTCTGGTGCTGATTATGTTAAATCATTAGTTCCGGTGTGTGCCTGGCAATGAACATTAAATTCTACATCTGCATTCAAGTATTCATTATGATAGATAAAGTTAAATGTCTGCTGGGTAAGTCCTAGATTTAGGATGTGAAACTTGTCCTTGATGATGCAGAGCAGTTGTCGTTATGATCAGAATAGAAATTCACACAAATCTTTGCTGAGTGGGTAAGAACATTCTTTAGCTTACAAGAGACAACGATCGGATTGAAAAAGAAGCATCTGGTACCATTTCTTCCCTGAAGCAAAAATGTTCGCTACCTGGTACATTCTGATGCAGTTCATGTTAAACTATCTGACCTTTGGTCTGTTGGGCAGTACACATTTAATCTACATCAATAAAATCATTACGATAATATGTTAGAAATCAGCATAAACGAGGAAGAACGTGATCTCCAATTAACGCATGATACTCAAATAATATTAAATATCTGCATCCTTCATTGACAAGAAACATGGTACATTTCGAGCATTAAGTTATATTTTGAGGGCAATTTATGTTTCAAATTCAATCTTGTCATCATCTGAATAAATCATCGTATTTAAGATAATCATCCTCTAAATTCATTTTGATGATTCAAATGGAAATTTTCACAAACCTAGTGGAACAAGGCGAAAGTGAAAATAAAAATTTCCAGCCTTTAGTCATTCAATACAAGTGAAGAGCTAATGAAAAGACAAACCTGTGCTGCAAGAATATAATTTATTTTATTTGAAGAATAGAGATAAGGCTACAGTTGCTATCATTGTCTCTCCCAATACAGCCTTTATACTGATACAATTGAAAATAAGTATATTCTTATGCTGATTAGATAGTCGAAAGTGACAGAAATAAAATTCCAGCCTTTAGTCATCCAGTACAAGCGATAAGCTACGAAAGGACAAACCTGAGATGGAAGAAAATCATGAGGTTTTAAAATGTACATCTGTTTATTTATATTGAAAAGACACCTCCGTTTATTTATATTTGAACAATACCACATGCCCTTCTGAGACAAGGTTTACAGTTTTTATCATTGTCTCTTCCAAGACATCCTTTACATAGATAATTAGCATAAATATATTTTTATGTTGATTAGAAAACAGATTTTGCATAAACCCCTAATGGATAAATCCCTGTCCAGCCGTGTGAAAATAGTATTTTATCACCCACTTCCACCAGTACATCCCTGACACTTATAAAACTGTAAATTAACACATGTACATCTTGACTAGAGAAAAGGGAATCTGCTTACATGTAATGATGGGAATAACGGTGGAAAACAGATGAAAATTCATTCTGTTATTCTGATTTACATACATGTATGCATTTTAGACTACCTTGTACATTTTCGTGCAGATTGCCTAAAAGTTAAAAGGAACAGTATGCGCATGGAGAAGAATATATATATATATATATATATATATATATATATATATATATATATATATATATATATATATATATATATATGGTCAGGAATGCATCAACGTGAATATATTAGTACTTGACCCTCAAGGTGA
Organism: Megalonaias nervosa; assembly: GCA_016617855.1. NCBI lineage: Eukaryota > Metazoa > Mollusca > Bivalvia > Unionida > Unionidae > Megalonaias > Megalonaias nervosa. The sequence continues at coordinate 1,164 of JAECUM010039863.1, read as the reverse complement.
AATTAGCCTTTGATCATCCACAACAGTCTTGCCGCTTATAGAAATGGAAATAAGCACAAGCTTGGTCCGGAAGGAAAAGGAAAATGACCTTTTAACATATTGGATCAAGGGAGGAAATAACAAACATTTAGCAGTATACTGCATCTGAAACATATATCTTGGCTCCTCTCGACTTCAGGAGTTGATTCCAGGGAAATATTAGCAATAGTCTCTGCTAGAAGGAAAGTTTCCCTGCGTCAAGCGTCTCTATTCTATTATTCGAATTAAAAATTCCTTTTCGTCCCTATCTATTTTTTCTCTAAGGATATTAAACAATACAGCCAGCATGTTGGAAAGTTTAATCTGCACTTTACACATCATGAGAAGTTTCTGTTGGAAGGGGAGAGTTAATTAATAGATTATTAATACCATTCATGGAAACTAGCACAACTCTGAAGCAGCCGTCAATATTAAGCACACATTTTGGACACCTGTAATTTGCAGACTCAATACATATATTAGAAATATTGTGTACTTTGAATCCTAATTTCGTAACTACACCTAAGACATGATCACTGGGCACCGTCTTGATGCTGAGCAAAATGGAAACGAGCGAGCAGTTGTTCTGGATTGGTATAGCTACAGCATAAACGTGTCAAAAACTAAAACAACCAGGAAGCTTCAGAGACATTCTTTCGCTTGACATGAAATATTGATCACCTGGTAGATTCGGGTGCTGATTGAATGCAAATATTAGCCGCCAAATGTTATGAGAGGAAAGCCATTTTATCTACATCAAAAGAACTAATAAGCACAGGGACAATATTATTGTAGCTTTCATTGCTTGAATACTTCTCATTCATTTGAAGTTACTCTGCTGTCATCCAGCACGGTCATCATGCTGATAAAAGTATAATTTAGCACAAGCACGTGCTAGATGTGGTGCATCAGTTTCTGCTTTACCGTGACTCGTGGAAACGATATAAAATAGTTTATGTTCTTAAAAAATATACATTATCTTTTGAAGTAGCTTCCAATTCATAAGTTCTAGCTTTGCTCGAGGACTTTGAGAACTGACATAACCTAGTGGAGATAATCACAAGCGTTTATTTCAGTGAGGGAGATAATGTTAATGATAGCATTATCATAGGGAATCAGACATATTAGCCACAATGTTTATTGTTA
>JAECUM010039862.1:0-27828 GCA_016617855.1 Megalonaias nervosa | reverse complement strand
CTGGTTTGTAAGCAAAAATATATATGGTGCATAGAAATTCAAATTATTCCTGTGTGTGCCTCTGTTCTCTAAAGATATTTTATTTTTTTTTTTAGCGTTGATGTGACCTTAAACAAGTGAGTTGATCTAAAAATAATTACTAATCACTACAAGTGCCAATATGATTTTTATTTTTTATTTTTTTTCCATCCCTAGAAAGCTCATGTTTTTGACTACTTTGTAGAAATGACATACTCGGTTGGTAAAATTTACAGTTCATAACATAAAACATAAAGGGATAGGTACATTTTCATGAATGACAAATACAATTGCTTAAATAGTTCCTGTTATATTAAGTACTCTGATGTCATCGCGAACTTCATCATTGCAATGAGAACAGTAATTTTGTTTCTGTGTGAGCACCTACCATTGTTCACAGCCATCGTTGGATATGATATCTCCGTAAGCATGTCCTGTCCCATCTATAATACAGCCAGGTGGACATTCGCCCATGTAGCAAGGGGCAGTATTCATGCTCTCGCCACAATTGCTTCCACTTTGTAGAGTCCTGGGAGATATCAAAGCAAATCGTGATTTGGTAATTCTCTCTCTCTCTCTCTCTCTCTCTCTCTCTCTGTATGTTGGTAGCGCAAAACTTTATCTTAGCGTAGGCTGTAAAGCACAACACTCACGATTTCTTTTCGGTCCAAACCCTCTCAAAAATGAAACTAAATGGCACTCAAAGCAAAATGATTTAAAATATTCCAAGAATTACTGTAATTTTTAACACTATTTTGCCATTTTACTGTTTCTTTCATTGTCAATATTAAGGAATAGTATTCCCAAATATGGTATCCTCTTGCCCTTTTTTGTGGAATTGTGACAAATATAAGCATTATACAATAAGTACCCCACAATAATGCAATTTAATGACATGCAAGCCCTTACAGAGATACCAAAGAAAGATCACCATAAAAAATACAGATCTGATTTTTTCAATCGGATATGCATGATTATGAAATTTAAATTATACCATGGAAGCTAGAAGTAAGTGTAAAATTGCAAATAAATCTCCTGTAAGTGGACTCTTGAAATTAGAAATAAAAACACATACGTCTATCACCTGGAACACACTTCAGGTGTACATAACAACTAAGAGTTAAATTTGTTTCCCTACTGGTCATAATATATTCTATCACAATTTTGTTCAATATTAACTCATCACAACGCTTTGGAAAGTATGTAATGTGATACATTTATTTATTATTTATTTTTTATTTAAAATTAGTGTGGATTAAATATTTAATTTACGAAATATTTTCAGCAATTGAATATGACATCCCCTGCTAACAGCCTATGAGAGCCATATAAAATAATATTGTTCCTTTCACGAATTTCATCTCTAATACATATTTTTTTTGTAATTTCCACTAAACAAGGCGATATTAATGCTAATAGATTGCCTGTATCTATTCTTAGTGCCCTCTCCACAGGATACTCCGCATGCGCCCCACTCGCCCCATGTGCTCCAGCTGCAACCTGCATGGGAATTAGAGTCAGTTATTTCAAACTAGAAAAGATATATATTTGTTAAAAATGATTAAAAACAAAACTGAACAGGACAATGCAAGTATTGAAATACCAAAAGTCCTTGCCGTTTCTTTATTTAAAGTTCTTTATTAATGACACTCGTATTTTAGCATTTTTTTTTTTTAAAAATAAAAAGGTGGAAGAAATTCCAGAAGTATGAGTTCTTGTCTTGGTGAATGCATTTTTGTATCACTCGTACTTTTTTAGATAGACTATAGCTCAATATTGCCAATAGATCTTGTATGGGTATTTATTTACTAAATGCATAAAATGTAATTGTTAGACAAATACCGAATGACGTTATGTAATCGGCACCAACAGCAGTAAGTGAATTAACGAATCAAATTAGCTGCCATTGTAAATCGATACTACAACAGTAGTAGTTTGAATTGTATTTTGACGAATCCCACAATTCGGCCACCAGCTGTTAATAATTGTTGTTTATCCGACATTCCAATAAGACGATAGCCAGGTTTGTTATGGGAAACGTGTAATCCAATATAAAATAAACGACAGCTGTGCTTAATTTGTCTGACCAATTGGTTCCACAACTGAACAGCTTGTGCTACATAACGTACACATATTCGATTTGCAAGAACTTCATGACCCTTTAGATTGCGTGAAAGTTTCACTATCAACCGAAAATATGTCTCGAATAAAGTTATAACATTTTCAAACGAAAAATATCAGTTTTTACAAAATTATACCTGAATGCATAGGCGTGGTAATCTTTGTTTTGGCATTTTGCCAGTTACGATACTAGAAATACAACTTACATTCTACGTCAACCGTGCACGAGAGTGTTCCATTGTAGCAGGTACTATAAAATAAACAAAGGATCAATATTATTTTAAAGTACTGTAAAATAAACATATAAGGTCAATATTAATGATATTATCAAGAATGTTATCGGTGCAAGCTGAAAAAATTAACACCCTTTGCGGTGATAAATTCCTGAGAAACGGCAATTCAGATCAGACTGTTAAGGTAACTACTACGCTACTGCACATATACTGCACATGAAATGGATATTAATTATTTCACTGTTTCCCGCTTCAAGTTGATTTAATTCATAAAGTTCTTATCGTTATATCAAATAACAGACAAAACGACAAGAAACAACTAAAATATATATTTCATATCAAAATTGAAGTAGATCGGTTCTTGAAGGCAGTCATTGATCACTCGCTTTATTGTGCTGTTATCACTATCGGAATAGGCCTGAAATGAACGGTATGTATGTTAGTATAGTATAGCATAGTATAGTATAGTATAGTATAGTATAGTATAGTATAGTATTAATAGCACATTAGTTTTTAAACAGTAACGGTGAAACAACATTCCTAAAAACTTTAAAAAGATAAACCTTTCAAAGTGAACTAAACATGTATTCCTTTAGATAAAAGACAAAAATGTTTTAAAGTTCTGTAAAAGATATATATATATATATATATATATATATATATATAAGGTATAAAAGTAAAATACTTGAACTAAGGGGTCAAATTTTGTTTTATGAACCGCACTCTTTTAAAAAGTCGAAAATTGTCAATGGTGGAAAATCAGCAAAAAACTTGAGATAAAAAAGACTACATGTCCAGCAAGCAGTCGGGCATTTGCGCCGATGATCTGGGTGGTGTTTATGTAGAGGAGCCTCGATCTGGTGCAACAAGCTGCGGTCAACTAGTACAAATAGGACACAAACTAGATGTAAAAATGACAATGACTCTGTGACAATAGTACGGTATCAAGCACAAGAACTCATAACCAGACTGAAAATCTTGCGAAGTGTTATTGAAAGCTACCAGTGGAGCTCGTTTTGGGTTTCCTTTTCTAGATATATTGGTATCGTTGTTATAAAGTATGATCAACGTTCCTTTAATTGAGCAAAATCACTATGTCAGTTCTGTGAGCACTAGACCAATTAAAATACCTGAATCGTATATCTCAGAAATAGTGCAAGGCCGTTTTCGCGCAAGGTTCAGTTCTTTGCAAGTCCAAAGGCAAAGAGTCCAAAATTCCAATTATACTAGACGTATTCAGAGCAGGAATATTTGGGCAAAACCCCTGTAACTCAGTCATGCAATGATGGAATTAGGTAGTCTTAAGTATGCATTCCTTACGTATAGAAAGACAAATGCCCCATGCCCTATACGCATGCAAGGATTTTAACTACAGGGCACCGTCCAATTTAATAAAAGAAATTAGGTCATATACTTCCCAATTTAAAAAATATATTAGGCCATTATGTTGATGACATTGCACAATCACAATTTTCTTACCATGTCTCGCAGGAATCTGAGGGTGACCTGTAGCTAAATCCGGAGAGGATGATGTTGCCGAGCTCATCATAGCAAGGACAGGAGTCGATCTTTACACACTGTCCATGGTATTCGACTTGACCATCAGGGCACGCGCAACCCGGTACACATGCCTCTGGTTCACTACACACACCCATCCTGGCACCCTGGCACGTGAGCGGGCACAGGTTGGAGCAATTAGACCACACTTTACCATTTGTACAGTTGATTTCTGTAATTATCGCTTTATTTTAGATTTATGAACAACTAGACTCGTAAATATTTTTTAAAAAATTATGAGAATAAAAACATCTGTCTTTGAAACAGCTATTCGTACCGAAGATTATTCTAATTTGACAACAACTCAAACTGTATTTGCCATATTTCTTTGCGCTCGTTATTCATATGTAGAAGTAGCAAGCCTCGTTCCTAAATTCTTATCATTTGGAACGGACTATTAGAATAAGGACATACAAATTTAGGCATATTTTATAAGAAACGCATGATCAGCAGAATTCTATTTCGTTCAATCTCGTCTGTTAACGACCAAATAATTCATACATCTGAGTGCTTGAAAATTCCGTCATCCCCAATTATGAAAACGTTAGTTATACCTCTGTCTAAAAGTGTATCACATTCGGATCCAGAAATAACAATGTATTTTTATTTGAGCGTGCTAACCCTGTTCACAACCATTGGTACATGTCTCTGTTTCCATGGCGTCTCCTACACAATCGGAATCTGGACATTTGCGTGTTCTGGAGATTGTGCCCACCTGACAGGGTTCTGTGGTGGAGCAAGCGGTCCATTCACTCCATGTGCTCCACAGATGCAGAGCTGGTGGTATTAAACATTGTATTTGATTAGTTACCAAACAATACCAATGCTAATGATCTTTTTTGGAAAGTATTGTTGTGACCCTCCAATTATATTATTTCTTTTGTATAAACATATTATTATTATTATTATTATTATTATTTGTGATGCTGCTATTGTCGCTGGTGTAATTATAAATAGATAACTGAACACCTCTGTGAACACACCAATTGATTAGCACACATGAACCAAAGTTTCAGGATTGATAAACTACATAGTCGTATAAGATGCTTTCTAAAGTACATACAAAACCCAAAAGTATGATGTTTTTTGGGTATTCTGTATTTAATATTGTAACCTTTATTTGATTCCCTGGTCTCATCCCCTATTTGGGATAGCATGCACCTACGCAAGTGCATATATTGGCAATAATAACTGTGTACATTTATTCTTGTTTTGTTGTTGTTTTTGCTCTGTTGTTTGTCTTTTTATTTACCTACCAGTTACGTAAATATCTTTGTACTGATACTTGAAATTAAGTTTAGGAATATTGAAAAAAAGGGAGTTTTCATTTATCTGATCTTACTGGGGCATGCATCAGTGTTACAATCCTGGAACTCGTCCAGTGGTTGAATGCATGTTTGTTGGTTCAAGGAAGCTATCAGTGAGCGGTTTCTAGACATTTGGCCTACGTCGCATGTCTTGCTACACGGCGTCCATTCGCCCCAGGAACTGTACGTGCAGTCTGTTGATGGAGACAAAATTCAATCAGGTACCGAAAATAACAAAATAAAAAAAAAAAAAACAAAAAAAAAAAACGTTTTAATTCATAAGCAATTTTAGGCAGAGTTTCTTAAAGCTGGTTCATTATGGATCATTCAGTTTTCACGAATGTACAAAAGACATTTTAAACACGTACTTAATATATAAAGATGCCAATATTCGAGCTATGAAATGTGACTCTTTAACGAGTCATCAGTTATATTCAAGACAATTCGTAAAGAAAGTTATTTGACTGAACAGCAGTGCTTGTAGTTCTTCTTCAAAATGTCTGCGTTATTTGCTACTGTATCGTGATACATACTCTGTAGGGTACATTCTTCTATAACACAGCTAATTTCACCATCCATGCAGGTACTGAAAAATAAAACATTACAAACTTTACCAAAATTCATTTGAGTTGAAAATACTATTTATTTGTGTCCTTCATGCTCTTTTCGTTTATTTCAAAAGCACCATGTAAGATCGCAGATTAGAGGTGACTAATAAATGTATCAGTACTGCAGCATCTGGAGCAGAGAATCCTTCAGTTAACCTTGGGCTAAAGACAATGTACAGATATGTTTGTTATTGTTTCATGTCAAGCACAAGAATCCTGAATCTCGATTCACGGAAATAAGAATAAAGCTAGCTAATACGATTATACCAGATAACAATTTATTATGTCAATATTTTAAAACTTAGCAGACCTGACATATTGCTAGCGTTTAATATTGACTTTGTTTTATATTCGCACTGAGTGCCCTCAAAAAGTGATGACGATTCAAAATGGCTACATGTCTGATTTGCGGATTGCAAGCATACATTCTGCGTTAAGAGTAATATCGCTGATAACGAAAAAGAATGGTTAAACAACATTTTAATGGTTAATCTGCCACATCTTGAACTGGGATATTACAAATGTTTAATTTCAAATTCATATGCTTTTGCCTCTTCCAAATTTTGCACTGATGTGTAACTCTGTTGCCCGACACAATCGCTTACCAATTGCTACACAGCACGTGGACCGTTACTCCATTCTGGATAGGATCGCCAAGGTAGACATTTTCCTCTGGTGATGTGGGTCCGAAGACTCCGTCTTTTTCAACCCATCCAACGATGTTTAAGGATTCGTAGCCGAGCAGGTTCTTGAAACTGGCTGAAGTGAATTCACATTCGCAGGGCTTCTCTACGCATGTAATTGTCTCGGTGGCTGGACCAAGACATCCATCCTGGCCCGGTAGAGGAGCTGGACTGTTACATTCCCTAAAGAGGTGGAAAATATAACGTAAAATGGGGAAAATCTTTAAATTTTATATACATTAAGCTTTCTTCAGGTGCTTTGCTTGCATCTTTGTAACACGTTCATAATACTCTTTCTTTCTTATGAATGTATTTGTGTGGCATATATAGAAAGCAAGGCTGTCCATGACGGACTCATGGTTCGACTTTGTTCTATTGTATAATTTTGCTACGTGTAAGCTCCATTTGAACGTGGCTATTATACTTTTTATACTGCGATTTGTCTTTCAAATCTAATGACATTTTCATCAAGCCCGGATTTTACTCAAGCATTTTTTTTTAAATATTATGCGCTTTTTCTCTGTCATGTCATGTTGTTAGTTTTTGTAAATCCTCTTTCGTTTTGTCATTTGTACGTGAAATAGAAAATAATGTCAATACGTAGTGTTCCAGTGAAGAATACGCCATTATTTGAATAATTTAAACAACGTGTCCTCTTCAATGCGATATGGTTGAATTTTAATGTAAAATTTAGCATCAGATACGTGTTTGTCACATGTTTGACATAAACTTGATTAAGACGTTTCACTAGTTTGTCTCATGTCCGCCTTCTTTTAATGAAGGTATTAAACGAATCATATCTCAATGTGTAATTGATCATCTCGCCTTAGGCTAATATCCTGAAGCCGTCGAAATAATTTTACGCACGTGATTTTTTAAATACATTTTTCTTTTGTTTATTTAACTGTTATTTTTTAAGTTGTGCTAGTTTTCTTTTACTGATGTTCACAACAGCATATATACATTATATATTGTATATGTCATGAATTAAATTCTAACATGGATGTTTTCTTTCAGATTTCTTTCGTATGACTTTGAATTGCATCACGTAACTATATTATAAGTATAAATAGACAAACAATGTACAATACTTGTATAAGCTGTATCAGGATTTACTGCATAAGTGGTGTTTTATATATATATATATATATATATATATATATATATATATATATATATATATATATATATATACACACACACACACACACACACACACACACACACACACATACATGGATGGTATCTTACCTGTATCTCGTTTGGGTACCTGTTCCGCAGGGCACGTTGCATGGAGTCCACGAAGTCCATGGAGTCCAATTGGGTTTAGCTGGAAGACATATTATTAAGTTAAATATATTTATCAGCATAACCCGTATTTGTAATACATTTCATAATACGTTGTTTCTTGAATGACAATTAAAAATAAGCATTATCTACAAATTAACATCCTCTCTTCTAAAAGAAAGTATCAGAACTTATAAGACTAACTCGAGGATTGCTCTGTTCATTCTTTCACCGAAATGAATACTTTACAATAAATATGGTCTCTCATGCTTTCTTCCACTAATTCACGTAAATCTCATTTCGATGTTCTCTTTACCTTAGAAGCTTTATTATAAAAAAAAAACTTGCACAGAAAACAAAACTCACTCGGGCAATTGGACATTATGCACTCTTTCGATTCAAGGTCGGCTCCCGGACAGGGGTTGAAACCGATGGTCGTTGCTAGGCAGTTACGTGTTCTTATCTGGATACCTACACCGCACGTGACAGAACAGTTGGCGAATGGCGACCAGTTGCTCCAACCTCCAGGCACTGTGGATATCATGTACTTAGATCAATAGTTATTAGTCATGTATCAGATATAAAGAAGACTGTGGACACGTTGCTATATAAACTAGCAGAGATATATTGAGGATATAAAAGGAAAAGATCATATCACAAGGAAATAATCGCTATATTGAGATGCAAACAGTTACGACAGGTTCATTATTTCAATGCATCAATTATTATATTTTGGGTATCTACAAAAATTTAATTCTCAATTTACTATTTAGAGAAGCCACAAATATGTGACCATTCATGTATAAATGTACATATTTCAGTCTTAAATTTACAAAATATTATCTCCATACATTCTCCTCATTTACGCAAACAGATATGTATGGGTATCTGGAACTGAGGGTTAATCAATTATTTCTAAGAATAAATGGCTTGTTAAGGTAAGTGACCATCAGACAGACAGTTGAAAAGGAAACAAAAAGCTTCCAGACGCTAAAGATCGGTTTATTTAGTGCATGTCATTGTAATGATACTGCATGCCACTTCTAAGCGACTTAAGAACATTTATGTTTAAACAAATTTTGTAATCAGTCTACGGCATGATATCTTACCGAGAGTTGTGATCACAGTCGGTAATGTTGTTCCTGAAAAATGAACATATGTTGATTGATACTATCATACTATTCACAAGAAAACTTAATGAAAATATTGGAATTCGTATCAAAATGGCGCATGTGCACATATGAAGCATTTTTATGTGTCATATAAGGATACTGGATTTAATTATGTATACACTCATTTAAGGGTATTGGATTTAATTATTTATGCACTCAGTCATAAAAGGATACTGGATTAAATTATTTATACACTCATATAAAGTATTGTGTTTTTTTTTTTTTAAGTATACACGCACTCATATATAAGGTACTATACTTAATTATGTATGCACTCATATAAGGGTCATGGATTTAATTATGTGTGTACTCATACAAGGGTACTGGATTTAATTGTGTATGCACTCATACAAGGGTATTGGATTTAATTTTGTATACACTTTGTCATATAAGGGTACTAGATTTAATTATGTATACACAAGTCATATAAGAGTACTGTATTTAATTATGCAAACACTCAATCATATAAAGGTACTGGATTTAATTATGTATACACTCAGTCATAAGGTTACTGGATTTAATTATGTATACACTCATTCATGTATGGGTACGGGATGACGTCTTCCTAGTGTGCTCAGTCATCACACCTACGTCAAAAATGTTCTCAGAGAAAGTTTAAACATCTGTTCACAAACATACAGTACATAACACATTAAGCAAATTATTGGTTAAAATTAATAGCTTTAGTTATATATACAAAAAGAATGCATGCAGTACATGTTTTAAACGTCAAAGTAAAACTATCTTCGAATGTATAGAGTGAAGTATACATATAAATGATTGCATTTATAATGATGTAAAGTTTAATTTTTCACACATGTGTTGCTGAACTTATTTTACCAAGCATCCACATGCTTACCATGAATAGAGAGTAAGCGGTCAGTGAGAGTATTAGTGCGGGTGGGATAATTCTTTCCAATAAATAATTTGAAAAAATATTATTTTCGAGTCGCTTCTCCATTGTTCAACAAGCACTCAGTTTCAGTTCCAGCCTTTTCGGATCTAAAAATGGTATTTTCCAAATGGAAATAACAACTGTAACCGTGACGTTTACAGAAATAATACATGCTAGCTTTGTTCTATTTTGGCGGAAAGAACAGATTTAACACAGCACATGGATACACTAAAGGCATTAGATTGTAACATATCCATACAACATATCAAACGATTTCTTTCCCCAAACTCCGAAAAAAAAATTAATTTGGATCTGTACCTGTCACCACATATTTTAATTTTTTTTTTAACGGTTTCAATATATATATATATATATATATATATATATATATATATATATATATATATATATATATATATATATCAGCAAAGACAACAGTTAAATAATTTTGTCTTTGCATGATATGGAAATACATATCAACCATGTTAGCTCAAATGTGTAAGCAATTTTACTTATGTATCGTTAACAGTTTCCAGATACCTGTACCGCAATACTCTTCGTCGCTGCATTCACCAGGACAGTTGCAAACACCATTGCATATCTACAAGAAAACAGCGCACTTGTCACTTTGATCTGATTTCCAATGTTACATGAACCTATGCTAAATAAAATATACAATAATTATTTCCAGTGATACATGGACATATACTGAATAAGATACACGATACTTGTTTTCAATCTTACACGAGCCTGTGCTCAATATGATATACGATACTTGTTTTCAATTCTGCACGGACATGTGATTCTTGTTTCCAGTGCTACAGGAGCCCGTGCTCAATATGATATGCAATACTTGTTTTCAGTTCTACATGGATATATGATTCTTGTTTCCAGTGCTACCAGAGCCTGCGCTCAATACGATATACAATACTTGTTTTCAGTTCTTCACGAGCCTGCTGTGCTAAATATGATATACAATCCTTGTTTCAAATGCTACACTCGCTTATGTTAAATATGATATACAATACTTTTTCAATGCTACATAAGCCTATGCTAAAAATGTTATACAATACTTGTTTAAATGCTACACGCGCCTATGCTAAATATGATATACGACGCTTGTAAAAGTGCTCTTCAATAGATGGAATTTATACCACACGAAGCCATGAAAATATAAGGTACAATATAAATAATATACCAAGGAAAGGTGTATATATGTATTTTAACTTATAAAAATGTGTAACCTTGGGAAGGACAATTCTTTCAAAATTCTGTAGAAAGGGAAATCATGAGAATAATAACGAATAACCATGACCTCTCCAGTCGCCTAGGTGGTTATAGCGTCCGGCCGAGTCATACCAATAACTTATAAAAGCGATACTAGCAGCTGCCTTGATAGGCGCTCAACATTGAAAAGTCAGTTTTAAGACCGGTCGCCAGGTGACAGGATAATGTGACTGGGTGGGACATGATGTTATATGTCTACGGCATGATGTTCCAGTGCTAGACATCATTATACACTGCCACACTGCAGACATCGTAGCGGTATGACTAAAATTGATAAAGCTACATTACAAATCCAAAACACACATAAGCACGCACGCACACACACATAACCAGACACAGAGCCATCTATACAGACCAGTGTTCCGTTTATGCAGGACCTATCAGAACACACGTGTGCACATGGTGCAGTCGTTGCAGTGGTAATAATCGTCGTGGTTGTCGTTACTGAAATGATAAAGCGAATTCAAGTTTTAATTATCTTGGGGGAAATATAGTATATAAAGCAAAAATAGCTCATCAGCAGTGCGCATTAATTTCAGGACAACGACAATAGTTTGAATACGAAGAAAACTATGGAAATATAGAAAGTGGACGCAAAAAGTTCTTTTCATCAATTTTATTGCCTTAAAATTCCTATACCGCAATGAATCGGACCAAACTCTCTCCATCTTGCAAGAATCATTGATACATTCACAAAAAGCGGCTCACGGCGCACGTTAACTAGAGTACAGACACAATGGGATAATACTCGACTGCAAGTAACCAATGTAGCAGCAAAAATTACAAACTAAAGAAGAATATGGAAAGAAATGAAGCGGAATGGAGCGATAAATCAAAAATGGAGTGACTTAAAACAAGAAGTCGTTAAAAGGAAGCGCGTTAAAAAAAGTAAACTACATGTTCCAACTCAAAACAGCATTTAAAATAGGAACCAAGTTCACTTTAAATAACTTTCAAATAATTACAACTGTATCTAAGCTGGAATAATATTAAATTTTCTATTGCCTAGGGCAAAATATTGTAGCGCCTTTTTATTGTAGCGCTTTTTTATTGTTTAATCATGAACAAATATTGAATGCGCCATAGGATATAAAATTAGAAACATTTTATTTGGACCACTTTTCGTCATCTGGTTGAACTTGGGAAAGAAAGGAAAAAAGAATAAAAATGTAAAGAATTGGAGCACAGAATAGCTATCACATGACAATCAGGACGAAATTAAGCTGATACCGCCTTTAAGAAAAGAGAAAAAATGTTCTTGCAAATATGACTGGGTCATATTATTTTAAATTATATATATTTAAAAATGGTGATAAAGATATGCTTCAACTCCGAGTTTCACAAAACGTTTTCTTTTTAAACTGCATTCCTAACATGAAATATGCAGAAAAATCTGTGACTATTCCAACACTTTCTATTATGCAGCCAAATCGGTCAGCATTCTGGACTCTTCATTATATAACTAAAACTGGGAGAATCGCGTCAGAAGAGCAGCTGGCAAACCAGCCAATCAGTATTCCGGCATCTTCGAAAATATTTTTAAAAAGTATTAAAGGAGGAAGATCGTGTCAGAAGACAGGGGCATACCTAAAGTATTTGGCGCTCGAGGTGGATCTTTCATTTGGCACCCCCACAAATAATTTTAAAATGTAAACACATAGAAAAATATATTATGTTTGCAAGTAGATTTTTAAACAGTAGAGTACTGTCATAAACGAACTGGAAATAACTTTTACTTTGGCGAATTTTTCATTTGGTTTGAAAACTTGTACAGGTGTTTCAACTCTCCCGATGGCCACCCCCACCCCCCTTTCTGGCTGTCACCCGCCCCCGTCTCCCCCCCCCCCGGGCATTCCCTTTAGTAATCCACTGTCAGAAGAGGAGGTGGCCAAAACAGATCCTCAGAAATCCACGAATCTGATACTCTGGTTATTACTCAAGTTCTAATGAAGAACAATTAAAACTAATATCATTGCAGTCATACACCGTTTGCATTAGGACCTTCTTGGAGTACTTATGGCTACTCGAAAAGAACGCGGGCTACCAAATGAAAGATTTCCCAACATAACAGTATTCCTTCTGAATGCAAATATATTGCTCAGTTTTATGGGATGTTGTCTAAAAGGCAGTAGTATGTTACACATAATAAGATGCTCTGATATTTTATATGATCTGGGTTTTACATGAATCAAGTTATATTTTCGAAGTACCTAATGACATAATGAGAACACGGATATCAAGGTTTGGATGCATCACAGATATCAAGTTTGTGGTATATCAAAGATATCACGCTTGGGACACATATTTATTGCTAAATAAATGAATACGCTGAATTGAAGAAGTGGAATAAAAAATTGCATAAAGTATCACGGAATAATTAAATGACAGGAATTTATTATATTTGAGAAAATAAGAAAAACAACTTTCGTTTATTCTGATCTATTTATATGTCTAGCCAGGCATCGATAATGTGTGACTATTAGGTTTTCAAAAGAATTTTAAAATAATAATAATAATAATAATAATAATAATAATAATAATAATAATTAATATTGCTGGAAGCATTTCGTTATGATCCCACATTAATTTAGGAAAAACAATATTAGTAAAACGAAATTAACTTTAATTTAAATTTGGTCGTACAAAAATAAAACGCATCGGCATTAGAAAGAGACGAGAAGAGACGCGTTCCAGTTTCTTGGTAATACTCGTTAAATTTCCCAAGTCCATAATTAAGGATTCTTGCCTAGACAGATTAGACAGGCTCAGAAAGCGATCGACACCGATTTGGACATCTTCACTGCCAAGGTTTCAATATGTAGATGGGGTTAACATATCTGAACCTCGGCTAGCGAAGATGCGATCTGGATGGTATGCTGTTTGATGGGTACAATGAATACAACATACTATGATCTCCTTTATCATTATTTCAAAGCTACAATTTTGAATCTATATATATATATATATATATATATATCATAGAAAAGTAAATTGCTTGTGCAAAGTATCAGAAGCATGGTAAGAGCACCCATATCGTTGATCGAGTTTACGTACTTTTAGGATGGTAGCAAACACTTCCCTGCAAGTTTCCGACTCTGGGAGAATCCGTGGTGCTGTTGTCTGGTACAATTTCCAGAACAATCCTGTTTCCTTTCTCTCCACCGAAGTTGAGCGTTACTTTGCCGTTCTCGTCAGGAACTATCACCTGAAACAACATAAAAAAATTGACTGGCGTTAATATATAATAGTAAATATTAGAGGTGTGCGGTACTACTGGTTTACTTCTGTAGTTTTCGTCAGAAAGGAATGTACGGAAATCACTGATTAATTTTCATTATAAAATAATAATAATAATAATAATAATAATAATAATAATAATAATAATAATAATAATAATATTTTGAGAAAGTTTGTATTTGTCACAATTATATTTTTAATCCGTTTGTCACATGTTTGACACGTGTCACGTGATGGACAAACAGAATATTTTGAAAGATGATTGGGCCAAATCCAAGTTTAGTCAAATTTCGGATTTAAAAAAAGTAATTTTTTTAGTTATTCCTTTCTTAGACTGCGAATCATCCTATGATTTTTAGGAGAGCGGATATTTTCTGATTGAATTTTACGTAATTTCTCAAGTCCATTAAATATTTTCTCATTTGACGTGTGTATCCCACTCAAACTTTAACTGGTTATTATGTCAATAATGTAGCTAGTAAATTGTAGGCTTCAATAGTAAAACTTCCTATTAATATCAACAAGCTCTCTAATGGCAGCACAATGCATTTCACATTGCGTCAAATATAACGTAAGCTGAATCAGTCCACTTTTTAAATAGTTTTTTGATTGCAAACTTACACAACAATTTGCATACACCTAGCAAATTCATCTACTATACGGTACTGACCTTACAATTTTCAGGCCGGGGTGGGGGGCTGCAATTTTCTTTTGTGCAGAGATATTTTATTTCTTCTATCTCTAGATAATTAATTTTTTTCAAGATAATATAATAGTTATAATATCGTGTTATTTTGCTATGAATAAGAGAATTATTATTTTTTCTCCAATTATTAGAACTGCTGTATACGTATCGCGGTATGTTTAGAAATACCGCGGTAAATCGTGATACAAAAATTGTTTGTGGTACTCACCTCTAATTTATATATATATATATATATATATATATATATATATATATATATATATATATATGAGTATATATATATATATATATATAGAGAGAGAGAGAGAGAGAGAGAGAGAGAGAGAGAGAGATGTATTCATTTGCAATTCATTCTTTTCATGTATCAGCTATGCCCTATGCAATGGAGAGGCTGTGTGTTTGATTTGCGTTTAATTTAAATTTCATGTCATATGAGCAAATACAGCATTTTATCATACCATTTACAAAAAAGGAAAAGGAAAAAATCAGTATATGTAATTAAAAATGTATGCAAATAATTCATGCATGTAATCTCCAGATAAATAACACTACGCAATATATATATATATATATATATATATATATATATATATATATATATATATATATATATATATATATATATATATATATATATATATATATATATAAAATAAGACGACTTCTGCATTTTTATTGGTTTTGTTTTCCATGCGTTATATTGATATTGAAAATGTTTGAAAGGCTAAGAGAATTTATGAACTTTTGACACTCGAAATCAAATTGATGTAAGAACAAAACGTAAGAATTCCCACATACCACAGTAGTGACGACATTATCAGCGTTCTCGTGCACCTGGTGCAATGTGGCGATCACCTTGTCGACGTTGACCGTGTTCAGCGTAATCTCAAACACGATGGCTGAGTTCTCGTCCGTGTTGATGAACAAAATGACTCTGGGTCGTTCTTCAATCAAGTCTGGATTGGGTCTCCACACACCTCCTGACCCAGCCAGTATGTCAGCTGGCTCTGTCCCAGGCGCAAATGACGACGCCACCACAATGACGTCCCTGTTGCTTGAGTCGACCATTATCTCCGCACAAGGAACTGTGGGAACAGAAGATATAAAAGGAACTGACGATTGGAACTGTGGGTACAGAAGATATAGATGGAACTGACGATGGAACTGTGGCAACAGAAGATATAAAAGGAACTGACGATTGGAACTGTGGGAACAGAAGATATAAAAGGAACTGACGACTGGAATACATTTTCATTCAAAATACAGACGTATCTCCAGAATCAAACATTCATCAGCACCTTGCAACATTGTCTAACATTATTATTATTGTTATTATTATTATTATTATTATTATTATTATTATTATTCGTAGTGGATAAAAAATAAGAAAGCTTAAAACGTCATGGAAAGAAACAGTTCTTATTTTAAAAAGTATTGCTGTGTTCTCCTGAAAAAGAAGAAATGTATCGTTTCCTGTAAAGAAGAAATTGAGAATGAAAGCATGAAATAAAATATTATAAACGTGTGGCTGATTTCCGATGAACAATATGAAACTTAACCAATACACATAAGACAATACATCTACTTGACATGGTATCGTGACTTAATATGACTCAGACCAAACGAAAATAAGACATGTTGACGCCACTTGGACGAAACAGACAAGACTAAAAGATAATTGACCGTAATTATTTCTAAACAGAGTATGTTATATAATATGGTACTTACTGTTGCATTGACATCTCGCTTGAAGTGCTAAGCTATTTATAGATTAATTTGTTTAGATGATGCAAATATTGGACTTAATTAATATTAAAGAAGAACTTTTGTTTATGGAACATATATTTTATTGATAAAAAGCCGTCTTGGATTTTTAAAAAAATGTTCTTTACTTTTGTGTTATTTTAAATTTGTATCTGACCATCCAAAGTGATTTGTGAGAGGGGTTCCACTTGAACTGCGTTGATCCATGGTAATTTTTAAATGCAAGCGTACTCGACCGCGCGCGGGGATGTGTGATATATGTGTGTTTGTGAGTTCCTGTTGCTGCTATTGCTTCCGCACTGCTCCAGAGGTCGTCTGAGTTCCCGGTACCTACAAATAATGGTCTGCATTTGTATATAGTTTCTCAGCTTGGAAGGAAAAATTGTATGCTGTCATTAATAAAATGTACAGAAAACCATTCTAACATTTCCTGATCGGGTATACATATCCTTTCTGGAATTCTGATTATGTTAACAGACTTTGAGCAAACATTCACGGGATAAATACGATAATACGATAAATAGGATTTGCAGGTGTTATGGAAATTTGTTTTGTACAAGATTCCCTGAAACCGCAAATACGTATTGTTAGATTGTCAGAAATTTTGAAGATTCATGGTTCTTGTTTTGTTTTTTTTTTTTGTTTTTTTTTTTGTTTTTTT
Organism: Megalonaias nervosa; assembly: GCA_016617855.1. Classification (NCBI taxonomy): domain Eukaryota; kingdom Metazoa; phylum Mollusca; class Bivalvia; order Unionida; family Unionidae; genus Megalonaias; species Megalonaias nervosa. The sequence goes on along the minus strand of JAECUM010039862.1, from coordinate 10,292 downwards.
AAATGTAATAGATGACGACCATGTTAGATATCTAGTATTTTATGAAGTATGTACTTGTGTACGAATGTGTGTGTGTGTGTGTGTGTGTGTGTGTGTGTGTGTGTGTGTGTGTGTGAGAGAGAGAGAGAGAGAGAGAGAGAGAGAGAGAATTACTCATCGTAAATCTTCCCGAAGCCAATCGCACTGTGTTGTGATCCGTACGTGTCTTGCTGTCATGAACAATTGTCATACGTTGACTTTATATAGGAACTTCCAAACTGGATCAATGATCCTTGTCAGCCGTTCGGAAACAAGAATAAAATTGTATTTATTTTTTATTTGGAATGGGAAGTTTAATGTATTGTTTATGAAGCCAGCATCTGGTGTATGGAAGTGCTGTTCTCTTAAGAAACTTCCTCTGAGCAGGAAACAAGGATATCCATCCTACAGAAAGTCAGTTGTTTCTTCGTGTCACAGATGTGCAACCATTGAATGTAAATACTGTGCGAAATGCTGACAAAGGTTTCATGTAATATATTTATGTAAAGTGAATTATTAGCAATGATCAGTTATTGATTTTGTTATTTAGAGACGTAAATATAATTGGTATGCAACAAAGATTGTTATTGTGATTTAGCAGAATCTAATGCATGTCTTGAGATAAACTATGAAGATGCGTTTAAATACAATGTGTTCTATCCAATGTTCTTCTTTCAACTATAACATAATATTTCATAAAAAATTGGAGAATTACTAATACGTGTAGGATATTCCATGATTACTAGTAATGTAAATAAATGTTTGCATGAGAATCTTACAATTCTGAGACAAGAAGATCTAGAAAGAATTCCCAAATTAATTCATGACAGTTATTTACTGAAAAACTTTATAACATTTCTTTATATTTCGATATTTCGGCGAACCTTCTCATGAAATTATGAAAGTGGTTTATTTGAAAACAGAAGAGGTATTGTAAAACATGGCGGAAAATAAATTCGTCAAAACATATAAAATTCTAAACGCCCAGAATATTAAAACGAGAGATATGCGTATTGTAAAGACTTTGGGACTATTAGGAGGAAATGGGGAACCATCAGATGAATGTCACTTGTCCTCAGTATCACAAATATGCAGCTGTTGACAGCAAATATAATTAATTGTTGGTTTCTTGCGAAAAAATAATATGTGCATTCACACATCATCTGTATACGTATAAAATGTCACTCATATTTATTTTATACCGCATTTTCCGTAACACTTATTGATTTCCCAGTTGAAATATAGTATCGTACCATTTTCTGTTTCGAAATTATGAAAAGTATTGTGGCACATCAGCATACTCAATTTTGTTTTATTTAGTCCTGCTTTTCGCGTAATGTCTTTGACAGTAATTATCTTTTTACTCATCGTTTCTTTGGCGATTTATGAAGATTAGTTTACACAGTGATATCAGAATAACTAACATTGCGTTACTGTATACAGGATGGTTCAGTTTCCAGTGTTTCGAAATATGCAGATTAGATAAGACAATTATGAATAATTAAAATAAAACAACAGTTAATTGAATTTAGAAACAAAAGAGATTAATGGAACTCGAAGATAAAGTGTTTATCACTTATCAACGGTGCTCCATCCCTTACAGGAGCTATTGTTGCAAATCAAAGTACCAGAGTTCGCATCTAGCATATAATATTAAATTACCGTTTAAAAAGCAGACAATAAGTATTAAGTATGACAATACCGAACAACATCTTAGAAGTTTAGGCGGATGGCAAAACAACTGTCATAAATAGGCTACGCGGAAAGTAAAGAAAAATGAAAATGAAACGATGAAAGGATGAATCGAAGAAAAAGCAATGCCCATATGGGTACCGTCTATATAACGCCAGTACGAAGAAGACCAATTATATAAACATTTTCAACCCTAGCTTAAATTATTTTGATTTGAGACCCTCTTTGGAAGTTTGTAGCGAGTGATGTGTGATTTGTAGATGGGGATATGTAGTTGGTTGCATGGGATCTGCTCCAACAACAGAAAATTGGTCAAGGGAATCGGAGAAATAAAATTATTCTGATGTGAGCCGGTTGTATAAAACCGGTACAGCGAGGAAATATTAATTAATATATTGTACTATGTAGACCCCTACTAGGAGAATTTTTATTTCAATCACTCTTTGAAACTTTCTATATAAGGGTCTGATTCGAAACTAGGAAAAAGTCAGACCGTATTCGTGAAGCTGATTTCGAGATATAAGAAGTTAAATAAACGGTAGCTATAACATAGCAAAAAAGGAGATTAAATCTTACATCCATATACGGACCGTAACATCCCCTTCTCAAAGGAATTTGAGATTTTGTTATCTAAGGATTTGTTTTACCCCCAGAAAATGAGTACTGACGGAGAAATAGTTGAGGGTGTATAATTTATAACGGCTGTATTATATTTACAATTTTAATTACATCAAAAAAATACTTATAGTGTTTAATTACAACCTATGTTTTAAAGTTTCTCGTTCGAGATCTACTCAGACTGTATGCAAAGTTTGGACAAATTTCAGACTGTATGCAAAGTTTAGACGAAAATTTCAAGCCGATTTCGAGAATGTGGAGGTTTAATATACGGTAATCATAAGCTGCCTGAAAAAGAATCACAGCTTGCTCACAAAATGGATCCTTACGTCCCCTCTTGGAATGATTTTGACATTAACCCTTCTCTGGCATTTTACATACAGGTACTTCTCAACGTCTGAAGAAGTACTTACAAAATGCTTTGAGCAGAATAGGAAAAACAGAAACAAATTATGGGCAATATCTGTATGAAATCGTGCAGATGAGACGGATTCAATCAACCCCGTGCTTGGAATATTTAGATTTAATGCTTCTCATAGATTTTCTCCAACAGTTGGAAATATTTATCAGAAATTCGTTCAGTCACTGTTTAACTCATCACATCTTATCCAACTTATCACTGAGGCGACGCCTGCGGCAATAATGACGGCGTCTGCATCCTTGAACCTGCATTTTCTTGCTTCTCAAGTGCGCCAGACTTGGCCAAGATGGTGACTCATACATTTTCCATCTTTCGTGCTCAAATGTCGTATGGATGGATCGAATTGCTCTTCAAGCAGGTCAGATAAGTAGTTTCGATGTCATCCGTCAACTTCAAGCGTGTCCACCCACTTTTTCGTATTTAGTCGTGTCCATTGAGTTGACAGCTGTAATTTCACAGAGCAAAACGATAGCATATACAGGTGATGTCAGTCAAATGAACTTACTAAAAGACGCTAATGACAGACAGAAAAGTCTAAGAAAAAGCAACTGCCACGAAAGACCTTACGGTGTATAATACCGGACAATCACTGACCCGAATTAATGCTAGGATTGAAGTGACGTACTCCAATTCCCTTGTGAGCGGCTTCCATACGTTTAAACCGCTCTTTTATAGAAATCAGCTTGATGAATTTTGTTTAAGTTTTCTCTGCTGTTGTAGCAGATCTCTAATTACAAACACATCAAGTGTGTGTGTGTGTGTGTGTGTGTGTGTGTGTGTGTGTGTGTGTGTGTGAACCTAAAGGTTTCTAAGTAAGGATTCAGGTTGTACAAACTGTTAATATAATCGATCCTCACTGTACCGTTTGATTTTGCTGTTGTTGTTTTTTTTTTTTTTGTGTTTTTTTTTGTTGTTGGGGACGGCACATATAAGGACTCTCCAAATTCTTCTAATGGTCGAATATTTTCCTAGATAATATCATGGTGTTTGTATAGGTCTACTATGGGAATTGAATTAGTACCTTGGGTCCTGTAGAGACTGTATTCTGGCCTTATGGTTCCTGTCGTTTGGACTGCATTACAGATTGCATATTTTTGTGACTCTTGCCGTCAAAGGCTTCATTCAAATTGTGAAAATTTGTCTTCTGAAGAGTTTGGATCGTTTCGGAATGTTGACAGTTCCTATATATGCAGCCAGTATTTCAGCAATGAAATTGAACTTCCTTACAATTACTCTCGTGGATTAAGCCGATTAATGTAGGTAATGTATAAGCTGATTAATAGTTACAAAACTAAGAACCTAAAAAACAGAAAATTCATGAAAGTCTGCTTAGACATTACGAATGCCCCGAGTGGCCGAGTGGTCTAAAGCACTCTCCGTTACGGATCACTGCCATCTCACCTCTGTCTGCGTGGGTTCGAGTCTAGGATTCGGCGAATGTGGATATGTGAGAAAGCTTGCCAGTAGCTTCTCGTGGGTTGGTGGTTCTTTCCGGGGATTTCCCGGTTTCTTCCTCCACCATTAATACTGGCCGCCATGTATATCCTATCGTGTGCTGAAAAATGGCGTTAAGCCCCACAACAACAACAACAACAACGAATGCTGAATCAACTGGTAGGTACCCAAAATGTATCGTTGTTTAATAACTGCACACAACGTGGACCATACAATCCCAAAATCAGTAGAAATAAAGTATAAAATACTCAGTGTACTCAATTACATAATTTCTAATACTATAAGTATATTTATATTGTGTTATTGGCGTATTTAAACAAAATTTAAAGTACCTTTTGTGAAATAATTATATATTATGAATAATCTCTAACTGTCAGCGTTTACTGATCATGTGACGACGAATGAAGTTCTCAAATGAAATATAGTTTAAACATGCAATGGAATCGGTGTTAACTGATTTCACTATTTAGTACCTTTTGCATTAATAATTATTAATACATCCTTTATCTTTTCAATATTTATTTTCATTACGCACTGGCATTAGGGTTTATTGTTATGTGTCTGTGTTCATGTTTATCAGCTACCACAAGTATCCAAGTGTTAAGCAGTTGTAATACCGGTGTATTAATTATTAGCATGCAGAAAAACGCAAAAGATACTGAAGAGTGTAATCAGTTAACACGAATTCAACTGCAGGCTGCGGGACTACTTGGCCGATAGCAGAGTTGGCTCATTTTCTTTCTCGGCCCATAACAAAAGCGGCCTATCCAGCTCAGCTTGTACCGTACTTAGCCCATTACATATTTGATCCACGATTTATATAACAGTAATGTGATTGTAATGTTGTTTTTTTTTTCAATGGTAACTCAAACGGCAGGGCAGGCTTTGTACGAATAAATCCTAAAACATTTGACAAAATAACGGAGCAGATCAAAAACTTCAATCGAAAGCCGAGAGATATCTATCAAGAACTAACATGTGTTCGTGATTACGAAGTTATCAGAAATAAAAAATACTGCGATCAGATAAGGGATAAGAAAGTCACATCAAACATTGCCAATATTGCCGATGAGCTACTGGAAGTAATTGGAATGATAAATTGCCACCCTTTCGTTCAAACAATTGCTCATCACAAAGATAAAGTTCCATCAGCCATATGTTATACTTCAGACCAGATGAAAGACATCAGACATTTCCTCTCTGTGTGTGTGTGTTTGTCTGTGTGTGTGTGTGTGTGTGTGTGTGTGTGTGTGTGTGTGTGTGTGTGATTTGGATTATTAAAGTAGCTTTAACAGTTTTTCAGTCATATCTGTACGATGTCTGCAGTGTAGCAGTTTTTAGTGATGTCAAGTATCATGCATTATGCCACAGACATGTTGCATCATGTCCCACCCAGTTACATTATCCTGACACCAGGCCGACCAGTCCTAACACTAACCTCGTAATGCTGAGCGCCAAGCGAGGCCGATGCTAGTACCATTTTTATCAGTCTTTGGTATAACTCGGCCGAGGTTCGAGCCCACGACCTCCCGCATCCGAGGCAGGCGCTCTAACCACTTAGGCCACCGGAGCGGTCGAAATATGCGAAGTGCCAAGCCAATGGGAATGTACAGAACATTTAATCTTGACATCTTCTATATCACAACAATTGTTCACAAGAACCACAGACTCACCAGAAAAAACAATGTATAATATACGTGATGATGATGATGATGATGAAATGTTGATGATTATGACGGTTATGATCAGCAAGATCACGAATTTATATACATATATTATTTTGACAACATATTCTGCTGGAAAATTTTACATACATTGATTTTACTTGCACCTATGAATCAATCTATGCATTATTTACCTATTTAGATATTTATATAGCGGTGTAGTTATTTCTCTTTTCTCTCCAGCCTTTCTATTAGCTGTTTGTTTTCTGGTCTCGTGCCCTCAGTAGATAGGTACGTGCGTTCATTTATATTTGTCTATCTGCCTTGCTATGTGTCTGTTTGTCTATATATTTATATATCTATATCATCCAAAAACATTCATATCCAAAATGCCTCCGTCCTTCTGTCCCTCGTGCTCTAAGATAATATGCCCCTTTATTTCTCTCTTGTAATAAAGTATTAGTAGGTTTACATGTATGTATGTATGTATGTATGTATGTATGTATGTATGTATGTATGCATTAACTAAAAGAAAATATTAACTTGTTTGAAATAGTTCAATTGTCATTTTGTTCTCTTGTGTTTGAAGTTTCTTTCTATGTTCGTATCTATGTATTTTTATGTAAATTTGTTGTAAAGCAATTTGAGCGTTTTTACCGATAATTCCAGTATATTATATAAATAAAAAGCAGTTTTTATTTTATTTCTTTATATACGTAACGAGAGGGTTTAGGGTGATTCGAGGATTTGGGGTGGTTTGGGGTGTTTCGATGGACCGTAGTTTGACGTATGATTTAATCTACGTATGACCTTTGTAATTCCCTCCACGTATTTAGCCCCTATTTATAGAAATCGGCCTGACGAATTTTCTCTACTCTTTTCATACTGTTGTGGTAGATTCCTAACTAGAAACTTTCAAACAGGAGTTGAAATAAAAATTTTCTGAGTTCACCTTATACAAAATGTTGATGTAATCCGTCCTCGCTTTACCGGTTTTATTTTGTCGGTAACCAAAAAGACCCGCCGATTATTATTATTTCTCTAGATGAATTTCGCCAATATTTTTTCTGAGCATTAAACTTATCCCTAGATACAAAATCTGATAGAATCTATCCACTCTGTACTACTTTATAGTCAGTACCATTAAAGAATGTGCTATTTCTCTACTTGAGCTCCTCGAATTTCGTGCACACTTCTGGTTATAGTCTGAAAGAAAGATTCATGTCAAAATCTTTTGGGATGGGGATGTTAGGACCGATGGACATAAAATTTCATTCCTTTACTGCCTTTGTCATACCCCCTCCCATATATTTAGCACCCTATTTCCAGAAATTGTCCAAATGAATTTTCTCTAAATTTGTTTTTCCAAATACTTAGGGAGTAGAGAGGTTCAGGGCGAGGCAGCATATTGCTAGAAACCAAATCTGAAACAAGGGCCCTTGTTGTAATCATTTGAGGAGGGGATGTTAGAACCCACGTTGTTCCACCATCTTTAGCCCCTTATTACCTGAACTCGGCTGGACGAATTTTCTCCAGAATTTTGCGTCTGTTGAAACAGATCGGTAAGTAGAAACTATCGAAGCGGGACTGAAATCAAAATACCCTCACAAGGGTTTTACATGGTCAACTGTTGATAGAATTGGTCCGCTGTGTACCTGCTTTATATAGCTGATACCCAAAAGTACTAGCCTATTACTCTGAATGCGATACATGAATTTCGTCAATTTTACTTCTGGGGGGTCGATGATGTCCTTGGTTACAAGATCTCAGGAAAAGGTAGATACAAAAATCCTTATAGAACGGAATGTTAGACACTGTATGTGGTCGTAAGATTTAATCAACTTACGGCCGATGTTAAATAATTCAAATGTGAAATCCTCTAATGGCTCGCAATCGGTTAGACGAATGTCCCTTATTCTTTTGCTACTTTTGGAGCTGATCCTAAGTGGAAACTTTCGAAGAGGGTTTGAAATAAAAATTCTCTAAGTACTGTTAACATACTTCAAAATGTTGATATAGCCAGTCCTCACTGTATTGGTTTTGTATAGCCAATACTTATACGGCCCCTCTTATTTTTCTGATTCCTCTCAACGAATTTCGTCATTATTCAAATAGTAATACAAATAAAAAAATCCTTTAATTCGGGATTTACGTAGTTTAAATTGTTAATATAATCAGTCTTTACGGGCTTTGTTATGGCTTCTATATGTTTAGCCTCCTAGCCCTCGAAGCCGCCTCAACAGATTTTCTCTAATCTCTTCAGACATTTTGAGCTTATTCTTGCCTACAAACTTTCAAAGAGGTTTGACATCAAAATACCATAAGTATGGATCAAATTTGCTGATGAATCGATCCATTCTGTATCTACATTATAGTCTGTACCCATATGGACTAGACTATTTCTCTACTTGAGCTCCTCGAATTTCGTCCGTACTTCTGGTGGCCAAAGATGTTTCTAGATATAGATTCTGGAAGAAGAGTCCATGTCAAAATTATTTCGGCCCGTATGTAGATCTCTTTTTAGGCTTCGCTATAGGTACCATATATTTAGACCCCTATTTCTCGAAATCCCTAAGTAGTGGTTCAGTTGGTGCAAAATGTGTAGAGAATCGATCAACAATGTACCTGCTTTCCATAGCCAGTCTCCGTTAAGTTCCTTCTTATTTCTCTGATTCCGCTCGAAGGAAATTTAAAATCTCAAAGACGGGCCTATGTCAAAATTATCTGAGGAAGGGATGTTGCGTTGACGTATCATTTCATTCCCTTACGAGCTCTTTCAAGGCTTCTGTATATTTAGCCCTATTTCTCGAGTTTGGCTCGATTCTCATAACATTCCTATTCTAGGAACAAGCCCCTAAAGTAGTATGTGGGGATACCATAGCCTCACGTAGACCTCTAGGTTAAATTTAGGGGGTTGTACCGTAGCCTCAAGATTTATAACCTCACGTATACTTCTATGTTAAATTTGGTCGTTTGCACTATAGCCTCAAGATTTATAGCCTCACGTAGACTTCTATCATAAATGAGGTGGTTTGTACTTTTGGGACAATAGGAATTTAACATGGGAAAGTCACCTGGAGGTCAATAGAAATTGAACATGGGTGACGTCATGGGGTTTATAGGGTCAAAACTATTTATAGGGTGAAATGTATTTATAGCGACAAAAGGGTTGATAGGGACAAACATAGACATACAGAAACAAACAAATACACATCCAAATACTCAGAAAAGAGGACAGAGATGTTCCAAAGAAAGACTCGCAGACAGAATAGAGACTCCAAAAATAAAAGTCTATTGTATGGGTACAAACATTTATTCAAATATATACATGGGCTCTACGGCCTGTGATTTGGTCTAAGCACTACTATCCATTTAATACATACAAGTCTGGACATTGAAAAGAACCTATTCACAAGTTATCTATTTCTTGGTTCTAGAAAACTACTTTTAAAAATTAAAGTTCATGCCTTCAAATAAAATATACAACGTATATGCATTTCATAAAAGAATGACATTTTTCAAACTACAATTAATGTCCATTTTTGAGAAAAAGCTAAAATAAGAAACAAACGATCAAATTGGACAAAGTTCGTGCTTTTCTTTTTATCAGTCACGCACGTTGTTTGAATCTGGTCAGCTGCCACTTGTGTCCCAGCGTAGATATTTTCCATCACGTACTCCCTTTCATCTGCAGATCTATTGCTATATCCATCGTGCTAAGTACACTTATCGACAAGCAGATCAGAGGTGGTTATTGTCTTCTTCCCATGGAGGTACAACGTATGCCATATGAATGGTCACTTTTCCATCGGAGGTGTCAAATATTTCTTTCATCGTCTGCACGTCTTCAATAGCCCTCAATAGTTTGGAAGAAGTTAATTCTGCAGGTGTACTAAACCCGAGACATACAGGAGAGTTCAAACTTTTGTGATACATAGATAGGCTCAAACGACCTCGATCTTTGACTTGACACTAACGTTTGAGTTCCTCTAACAGTGAGTCAAATAAGTCCGTAATGAAACCTGCTGCTTCCTCGGCTGGAACGTCAGACGCAAAGTCTTTAAATTTCACCGTGTAGGTGTAAGTTGTCGTCCTAAATTTTCTCGAAGTCGCTGTCTGAATCATTTGGATGCTAAAATACTCCTTTAGGTCTACTGAATCCTTTTCCTTCTTGGACGCGCTTTGCTGTGAGGGTATGGTGGTGAAAGTGGTCAATGATGTTTGTTCCTTCTCTTTTTTCATCTTCGTAGAGTGATTCGTCTATCTCGGCGTTTGTCCTAGCAATGAAGTGTCGTTCTTGGAAGTCGTCTCTTTTTATACCGGGTGATATCAGCGTGTCCATAAGGTAAAGTCTTATAGTCTGGAAGTCCCACTGGTTGCAAATAGTTTTTCATGACGTTAGTAAATAAACAACTAAGTTTAGG